>CALYDF020008096.1:0-11955 GCA_944474145.2 Dicrocoelium dendriticum | reverse complement strand
AACAATGAAACAATGGTTTATTACGGGTAAAAAACATCGCTTAACAAGTCCCGTAGGATGGAAATTATTATGAAAATCAATTGCATGATAAAGTGAAAAGCGTTGTGGTGGACTCACCATAGACTTACGCGGAATAGCGGAGATATTCGCGTATTAAACATATCAATCTATAAATCCATTGGTTAGGCGTTTGGCAAGACATCGTTTGATTGCGTTTTGTAGCTCCTGGCTAACAAGTCATAAAATGAAATGTAAGTGAGACAATGCATCGTCAACACGTTTTTTAATTATCGCCAGATTGGGAGCAGAGACGACATAATTAGGGAGGGCATTTCAAGGCTCACACACGCGGAGAGAAAAGAAATTTCTACGGTATTCAAGCCGGCTATACTGAATTGTCAGTTTCAGAGAGTGACCTCTTAGTTTAATGTTGTGGTTCAATTCCAGCAGCGCACGACAAATGTGGTTTAGGTTCTTCAGAATCTGGTAAACCATTATGAGATCCCCCCCCGCAAAAGCCGATATCGACTGCTGTAGATTCTCAGAGATTTCAGTCTAAGCTGATAGGGCAGATGAAAGAGGCCCCTGACATTCTTGGTTGCCCTTCGTTGAGGAGTCTCGAGAGCAACGAGATCCTGTTTCTGCCACGGCTGCCACACCTGAATAGCATATTCCACGTGAGGTCGCACGTAGGCGTTAAGCATTTAGGGAAAGATTGAGGGTTCAAACCGACCGAAGGCTCTGCGAAGAAGGCCGAAGTGTTGATTGCCGGTTCTCGTCGCCTTCTCTGCATGTTTTGAACACCCGAGATCTTCCTGCACCAATACACCCAGGTCACGCTCCTGAGAAACCTTCGCCAAGCTGTGGTCTCCAATCTTGTAAGCGCTCACCGGCTAAAACGGCACACTATTGGTTATTGCCTGCACAGTACTGCAGAGAGATCAACACGACAGCACCCAAGGAGCACAACAGGACAGAGTGCAACACGAGCGAATCTTCTGTTCAGGAAAACTACGATGCTATGCAACTTGACTGCTATTCATAAATCACAATCGATTAAAGACCGGCCACAAGGCGGTCGACTTAAAAATACACAAATCTGACATCCACCAACGCGCTCCTTATAACAAAAACACTATCCTGTTTGTACACAACCGCCAAGGCCTTCTTAGTTATTTGGCCGAACTTAGAGAATTCCATGACTCACAACCGCGTGACCTCTTTTCGATTACACAGACCTGGTTAAAACTTTGAGATAACTGATTCTGAGAGCAACTCACCTGGTAACTCGCTGCTTCGGAAAGATTGAGCTAAAAGGGTTGGTGGTGTGGTTCTTTAGGAAAATACAAAGCTACGAACTGAAGTCTCGATCACCCGAAAATCCGCGCTCTTGCTTCGCGTTGGTGCCGCTTATGGTAGCGAAAATGAACACATGTCTACTAGGCGTAAGTTTCCGCGCACTAAACTCTACGTCGGAAATGGACTCCGAACTGGACCACGTCTTTCAGCTTGCTTTGAACAAGTCCTACATCCACATTCTTATCACTTTAGACATTACTGTGCACGATTTGGAGACGCCAGCAACAGATGACGAGTAGTTTAAAGCCTGCTTGCAAATGGTAATTTCCAGCCACCCCATGGACAAATATGTAACCTCCCCCACCAGATTTCAACTGATAACAAGCCGTCGATACTCGATCTTGCGCTCACTAACGAAGAAATCATGGTCGCCGTGATAGTTACAAGCACGCCACTTGATCGTAGGTACTATGTTACTCTACACTTCGACCATATATGCTAGGCGGAATATCTTGCAAAGGAGGATGAGAACGTGCATAATGCCGCACAATAGAACGTGTTATCTACTATTGTTAAGAATATAACTTGGACTTACTTAATCGAACGCTCCACAGACTACGTCTTGGAAACCTACACAAAGACATTTATCACACTGGTAGTGCATGTATCGGAACAGAATTCCTTCCAACGTAAAATCAAATATAAGTCATTTGTGAGGAGTAGCACACGTAAATTATCTCCCCGAGGGCTTTGGCATCTCGAACTCACAAGAACTGCCCGAATGTCGATACCTAGACTGCATACGTGGCACGTTAATGGCCTCTTAAGGTGAAGCGCGGCATTCGAGCACTGGTCACAACTGATGGGTGATGCGGTCAGCAATGGAAGCAGCCGATCTCCTACCGCTTCATTAGTTCCAAAGTTTTCCAACAGGATGAGAACCAAATTATTCTCCTTTTTGCACAACATCACATTTACTGCGAAATCTGTGTTAAAGAAGTTGTTATCCTTGTGGATCCACAGTTCACCTGAAGTCGGCAACTTTCGTTCGAAGGGTTTGCACCCAGTAGGTAGTGATCTAGTACAACCACTGGCCGTTTTCTATCAGCGATGTCTAGAAGCAAACCATATTCCTCTAGTACGGATGCGAGGTGGGTGGGCGAGGGAGGTGGCCGCACTGACCCTACCAACTACCGTCCAATAACACTGCTTCCCGTACTATCCAAACTGATGGAATCAATTATCGCAGATGCGCGAATGTAGTATCTGGGAAGCCACAACTTAATAGACCCAGCGCAACATGGCTTCCGACAAGAGCGTTCAGGTACTACTAGCCTATTAATTGCACGTAATATCTAGACAGAAGCTGTTGATGTTGGAGCAGGAGTCGATGCCATCTACTAGGACTACTCAAAAGCGTTCGATCACTTAGGCCATCGAATTCTCTTTCAAAACCTTCGGAACTACGGCATTAGCGACCCACACTTGGGTTGGAAAAACACATTTTATAAGCGAGAATGTCAATTGCAAATGAGATTACTGGAATTACTGTGCGACGCAACTGATGTGGAATGTGGTGTACCACAAGGCTCGGTTCTTGGACCTCGTTCATTCTTGGTTTTCATTAACGATTTGGCGAGATTAATTGCTTCCGATTCCCTATTTTTCGCGGATGATCTAAAGATATGTCCGATGATCAGAACAGCGGACTACTACGAACGGCTCCGGTGCGCTCTTAACACAATGTCGAACTGGTCAGTTCAAAACGCACTACCATTCAACGTAGACAAACATCACGTTGTACAATTACGCCGTAGACATAACTACACCTATTTGCTTTGGACACATGGATTACAGGCCAGCTTCCAGGAACCTGACCTTGGTGTGCTCATACAGGGACTTCAACTGTTCAAAACAGGCTGCGGTAGCTGCGAAAAGGGGTAACCAGCACGTCGACATGCTGCGAACGGCAAGGGGGAGATTTGACCCATTCCTTTTCACAATTATACGCAATTCCTACTTGCGCCGCATGTTGTATACGCTATCCAAGCTTGGCAACCTTGGTTGGATCGCGACCTAGAGGCGTTAGAGGCAGCACAACGAAAAGCAACAAAGAATGCAAAGGGTCTGCGAAATCACTCTTACTGCCGAAAGCTGCCTTATCCTGCAAGTTGTGGATCTGAACCAAATCAGAGCTGTTTGTAATGCGCGCTCAACCGAATGCGGTGTATCGCTTTTGGGACTCTACCAATATCCGCAAGAAAGAGATTTGGGTAACATGAAGGTAAGGAATGAAGGTTGACGCTGCTAATGGTCATCCGGCTGACGCATGGTGATTAGTTCAATAAGACCATGGCATTACGTCCCAATAGAGGCTTACTATCATTTTTAGAAAGTAAACTTCCACTATACGCTTCCTGCTGTTTATAAGAAATATTGAAACAGTAACAAAAGCGAGTATGTGGATATCATCATTGGAGTAGCTGCTGAAAGTGTAAGCCGAAGGATGTACAGTTAGCTGACCAAAATGCTATTTATAAAAAAATATGCCACACCTGTGATTTGGTGACACGAAATCTAATTCCTTGTCTAGACAAGCGATTTTGTTTCTAACTTCAAAAGACACACGACTAATATCTAGCGAAGTCAGCTTAGGTACTTGAGTTGGAGACGAAAGTGGATGTTTGAATTCATTAACAACATAAATGGATTGTTCATTGGTGCCGGAGAAGCTCTGGAGTCATTTGTAGAATCAACTAAAGAAATGGCGCGGGAAAGATAAACCCAAGCAAAATGAACGGTCTTACGGCAATTCTGGCGGATTTCACTCTTTGAAGGACATGACTTATCATTTATACGATGTTCAGCATTTCCATAACGGTAAGGCTTATTTCTTACTGAGGATAGCGTCAGAGAGAGTGTAGAATCCAAGCGGTCAATTACAGTATTTCCTGTGTTAGAGAGGAAAATTTTGTTTTGTTCCGTGACTGCGATCTTTGCTCGAGACACGTCACATGCCCTGTCCCATTTGAGGTTTTCTGCGTTCACCATTAAGAGACTCTCTGATCCGAGCATCCGTGAGACCAGAAGTAAATGGTTGTATTAGCATAGTTTCTTCCACCTTTTTCTTGGAAATACTATTGTAGTTATACTTTCGAACAGAGCGAACAAGACGGGAAATTAATGCGTCCACTGATTCATTAGCTGCTTGTTTCATCTGCGCAAAATTGTACCGAGACGTATAGGTGTTCACACGAACACCTCAATGTTTATCGAGGGCCAATAAGGCCTCTGTCAACGTGGGTTTCTCCCGCAAAGTTGGAGCATCAAATATACGTCAACTCACTGAGCCGAGGTGAAAGCACAAAAGCTTTGAAGTATCCTCCGTTTTCGGTGTCACGGATGGATTGAGAACTGGCTGCACAGAAATATAATCGAAAACACTAATTTTCCAGTCGTCCCAACATATTGCATTTGGGGTAACCGCAGAGTCAGTCCACAACGGTGAAGAGGCAGTAGCATGCAAAGAGATCGGTAACAAGCGACGCCAATTTGTTGTATCCGGAAAAAGCAGCTGAGCAGAGAAGCACCGGAACGTGTGTATGGAGGAAACTGTCCTCGCACACGCGCTGTACATTAACTCGATAGAGGTTCGAATTGCAACCAATCAAATGCATGATCAAATGATAGGCCAACGAGTGCTAAATAGAAGTGTGAGTAGGATAAGCGAATCGAGGGAAGAAACAAATCAAAGCACTTGAACACGACACTATACATCAGTAAACCAGATGCACTGTGGTTCTGTTCAGTATGTATAGTCAACCCATTGGTAAAGATCGTTCCTGCACTTTCACAGAAGTACTAAAGACTAGTGGCAATGGTTGAACAAACGTGGAGCAATAAAAGCGATTCAGTTGTGGAAGGCGTGAGAGAGAGAGAGAGGTAAATCCGCGTTATTCCCATCCAGAACTGGATTAACACTGAGGAAGTAGGCTAGGCAGCGCGCTAAATTTCATCATCTGTGGCATTAAACGACAATACCACCAGTTGCTCAAATAGGAATGTAACAACCACCGCCAGTCCGATTGCAATGAGCACGGTCAGGGCATCGTCCACCCACCAAGCAGTTCCGAAACTGGAAGGGCTTCTACACCAGTGGTGGTTAGAACTTGGTTGCTGCCAAAGGTGACCGGAAACCTGGAACGTCAGCCACTCCCACTAGACCCATAGTAAATGAAGAAGACGAAGCTGTACCCGTACAGCCTCCCTCGACTCGATACTGACCAGCTGGTCACTTGACATCAACGAGAGTTGTACGTAGGATCCCAGCGGTAATCTGCACCAACCTTCCAGAATCGACGCCAGCTTTTTTAAAAGAAAAACAACTTGATGACGCGAACCAGTGAAACTCCATATGTGACGCTGTAGGTGTTGTAACTAGTCCTGTCAATTTGACACGCGTTACCTGTCACCCAAACTCATAGCACTACGGTGAACCAAGATTTCTCCGAGTTGTGCTGACTTCTGCCAATGAAGCAGAAGCTGTCCTGTTATCGAAAGCTCGCCTCCGGAATGAGTCATGTTCCATCCGCCTATTGCCGGATATTCCGTGGAGCGAGCGCAGACGGGCGAAGCACTACTTTGACGAAAATCGGAAGGAATTCGTAGCCTGGACAACATTTGTACACGATGTTCCCGGGGTTGAAACTCATGATAAGCGCGGAGCGACCACTCACGAACAGGAGCAATGACGGAGCGTTCGCGAGAGCATCTTCCTGGAGAACGTCATAGCGCAATCTATGTCGAGGCTGCGTCGATCGCCAAACTACAAGGGATGTGACCCCAGGATTTTGAAAGCGGTCCTTCAATCTAAACAAATGTTAACAATGGTAGTGGTGGGATGGTATGCGGGTGGCATCAGCCTTCTTTCCGAGCTCCGGATCATAGTAGCATGTGCTAAGTAAACACACGAGAGCAGCCACTTAGTCAGACCACTTACCGACAAGAGTTCGGATGACTTCAATAAAATAACTAGCGAATCTGGCAAACACACCCGATACATTATATACAAAAAGAGCAGTAAGGAGGTAATGGTAGGAGCCATGAATCCGACACAGATGAATTCGTCATCCCTCCAACCAAAAAACGCTTATTTGCCGACCATTTACCGTTAGGAGCAACCTTTTATCCAAAACACCCATCACACGATTCATTGTTAAGAACAGAGAAACTTTCCTGCATGTACACCAATGCACAAGGTCTCCTGAACCGGCTTGCCGAACTGCAGCTACCTCAAGCGTCACATTACTGGGACCTCATATTCGTTACGGAAACCTGGTTGCACTCAGAAATTACCGATGCCGAAGTCGCGATAAATGGTATGTCCCTTCTCCGAAACGATTGACCCAGCAAAAGCGGGTAGGGGGTAATGTTATACTACCGTAATGACCTGCAGTGCGAACCGGTGGCCAGTCCGGAAACGCTGCTCATAGACTCACTGTGGTGCACTATGCGACTGAGACGCAGCGACACTTGCTATTTGGCCGTTGCTTATCGTCCCCCAATGTACACCCCCAGGGAAGGACTCCCGCCTGGCGTTATCCTTGGGAAGGTTCTTCCGAGGACGATACAGTCATGTTCTCATCTGAGATGACTTTCACCTTCATGATTTGGAAGCTCCGGCATCCCCCAACGAGCAGTTTAAGGTTGATCTGCAAGAGTAGATTGCAAGCATTCCGCTCTTCAGCCATGTCAGTTCACCCACCCGATTCAGAGCAGGAAATCAGCCATCTGCGCTTGATTTAGAGCTCACGAATGAATAGCGCATGGTTGAGAAAACAAGGCTGGAGAGCTCACTGGGGCGAAGGGACTACATAATCATAATTTACGACCGTGGGTTATGCGCAGTATCCACAAGAACATACTAACTTGTTCCGAACAATCACTCACTACTGGCAGAACTTGTGGAAGATGCCAGCTAGGACTTTCCGGACGACTGTTCCATTGACAGCGTTTTGTTGAATTTTACTGGCAAGTTCAGTGCTCTGATTAAATCTGTATCGATCAACAACCCACCTCGTTCTGAAAGGGCACGAACATTCAATCGGAGTAGAACCCGAAAACACATGATAGTCAAAGACGTTGAGTGGCATGTGCCTAGAGCGGACCTTAGCCCTGATCACTGGAGCAACTATGTTGTGCTTCGTAATCACAGTAGTACACTTGTGCGCGAGAACAAAATACTACACCAGCGGAATTTATCGGAAAAGTTTTGTGTTAACAAATAGCTTATCTACGGACATATGAAGTCTCAGAAACGTGAAACGTGGTGTTTCCCCACTAATATCAGCGGATGGATATGCTCAAACCGCCGAGAATGCAGCCAATGTTCTACGGCTACAATACGCCTCAATCTTCCGACGTGTTCATAGCATTTGTAACTTACTTGTCCCATTCTCCCATATGGCAGAATTAACACATGTCACAATTAATTCAGTGCCCATTTTGAGGAAGCTGCTGTCGTTGCGCATCCCTGATTCCGGAGTTGACAACGTTCCCCCGAAAGCACTGAAGGTGGCAGCTACGAGGATAGTTGAAACACTAACAAGATTTTTCCAAAAATGCTTGGACGAACAGCAGGTCCCTAGCATGCGGAAGCAAGGCATCATTACCACGATTTTGAAAAGTGTTAGCCGTTCAGAACCAGCCAAGTATTGCTCAGCGAGTCTCCACCCGGTGCTCTGTAAGGTGACGAAATTGATCATAGCTGTGACTGTAATGGGCTACTTAGAATAGCCAAAAATCATAGCACCGGAGCAACACGGATTCCGTCAGCATCGGTCATGTACTACCAACCTATTGCTTGACCGTGGCAGTTGGATCGAGATAGCTGACAGTGGGACCGGCATTGATGTCATCTACCTAGACTTTTCCAAAGCATTCGACTGCATAGATCACCGCATCGTTCTCCAGAAGCTGCAAGCGTACGGAGTTGGAAACCCTGCCCTTGGATGGATCGGAAACCCTCGTTCAGCGGCACCTTCAGCTTCGAGTGGGAGGTTTATTTTCTGATCCGATTGGTGTGGACTGCGGTGTCCCACAAAGGTCGGTGTTGGGGCCGAATTTATTCTTGTTCTGCATTAACGACCTGGCGAGTGTCACTGTCAAATTTTCTGCTTTTTCCGATAAAATTAAGATATGGAGGACAATCGACTGTCATGAAGATCACGATACGTTGCAACGAGACTTAGACTGCGCTTTTGAATGGTCAAAGTTAAATTTACTTCCGTTTAACATGGCAAGTTCAACACCGTGCAAGTCCGGCACAAGCTCACGTACGTACATAAGCTTGGAGACGATATTCTGAACACCGCCTCACATGACCGAGACCCTGGGGTGGTAATCCAAGACGACCTCGGCTGTTCGACGCTGTCCTTGAAGACGTCCAAAACCACGAACCAACTAGGTTGGTTTGTTACGGAGAGCGTTCGGGAGGTTCGATCCCTCCATCTTCCCCCAAACACTCAATGCGTATGTGAGGCCCTATGTAGAGTACGCGATCCAGGCTTGGAAACCCTGGTTAAAACGCGAGCTAGTTGAACTGGAGACCGCACTGCGAAGGCCAACGAAAAATGTGAAGGGTTTGTCCCATCTGCAACACCACAGGCGACCGAAAGCCCTGGGAGTGTACAGCGGAAGATATCGTCGTCTACGGGGTGAGCTCACTCTGGTGTTCCAGATTTCGAAAAACCCCGGTCACACTTGCCGCCACCACCTGAAGCTTAGCTGCAACACAGAACTGTGGGGTCAAAACTTGAAACTTGCCAGCCAATACAGTCGGTGGAGTGCCGCCGGAATTACTTTTCCCTTCGAGTTTGTCAACCGTGGAACGCTCCTTCGACTTTTGTCATTTCAGGACCCACGGCTAGACGATGCGTTACATCAGTCACAGTATTTTGATCTGATTTCTACTCATTGAGTGACGATAAGATGCAGACAAATATGTTGCTCATCAACTCCAGGAAATCGAGGTAGATGGATATACCTATGTGTTAATGTGGATAATATGATGAGTCCACAGATGTGTTTTATACTTTTGTGTAACTTCAATGAACTAACTTTATTCCCACAAACCATCCTCCAGGACTTGTTAAACCTTGGCTTTTTTATCCGTATTATACCATTGTTCATTCATTCCATTCGTATATAGCCCTTCTATCCCAACCCTCCCGTTGACATTATTGTTCACTATGACATATTTGTGGGGCATTCCAAGCAGCAATTAGACGAACAGGTTGCCTCAAAGCTTATCGTTAATCGAGGAAGAATGCGGATGTCTATAAAAATAGGAACGGTGAAGGAAAACCAAATCTTTGATATTGACTTAGCATCCGTTAGCCTTTAATTTGGATGGGCCGGTTCTGGATATTCTGCAACGTTGCGCCGAAAATGCACTGCAATGAAACGTCTTACCTACAGCTAAACTGGGAAAGAAAGACGGTGGATTTTCCTTGCTTTGTTCTTTACCGTCCTACAAGCCCATTTTTGGCCCAGTCTGCCTACATAGCCGTTAAAACTCGACATAGGTCCATTTCGAGTTACGCGCACTTGTTTCTTGCAGGATTTATACTGACCATGCAACTATGTTCTACTTGTTAGTTACGTAGTTCGTGCCATTCTGATTGCATATTTCGTATTTGCAACACCACTGTAACTGTCTGGAGAATTCCCCAGTTTGCCTGAGTCCGTGGTGTAACATAGTCACTTAATCACTATTTCATTGTACATAAGGTGATCTGTGCGGAATGTTGAATTGCAGGTTGATTTAGATTCTTTAAATGGAGCACTGCCCTTGCTTTGGCGCTCAGTTCGCTCGCAAAATGTGACCGCCTAGTGTGCTGCATCTTTTTCTTTCCTTGAGCTAGCCAAGTCCATCGGTGTCGTTTTATAGCTAGACCAACAAGGATCCTCCTACTGTACAAAATAAAAACTTACATGCATTCAATTTGCCCTCTGGTACTGCTCTCTGGGTTCCCGTTAAATTGCCTCTCACCTATGGTCAATCATCTTCTACTCTATCCCTTCGCGTCTCCATCCTTGTCATTGGGTGACGTTAATCATACTTGTTCCCTTCTTATTGTTATAATAAGTGATATGAATTTTAAAGCTCCAACGTATTTTAATTCCCTCTATCAACAAACGCCTAGACTATAACCTTATATGGACACGAACCACTATTCTTGTCTTGTAACTCGTATCTAACTGTACCCAATAGTAACAGTTGAGCACTTCAGGAATGAATATCCAAGCCAGCGGAAACGCTGTCCGCTTTATGACATTTGTCCCGCACGCCGCTTACGTCACAATGTCAGCTTGTTTTATCCTTTTATTGTCCACAAACTTAATCGTGTATTGCCCTTTTTAATTAACTGAGTAGCGTTAAAATATGAACCTAGCCATATATATATATATATATATATATATATATATATATATATATATATATATATATAGGCTCCGGGTGATGTCCCTCTAGCAACCCTCCGAAGTACTGTCGAAAACACGCGTGATATTCCCCATCATTATAATTGCAAGCCTGCGCACAGAGCACTAAAAATCGGGTGCTGGAATGTGTGCATTTTGCTCAACCGGAATGACGGTGAGCGTCCCGAACTACTCACTGCGCCGGTCGCGATGGAACTGGTGAGCTACAACGTCGATATTGCGGTGTTCAGGGAAACCCGGCTACTGTACAAGGTAAATTGCATGAAGCTGGTGCTGGCTGGACGTTCTACTGGATGGGCAACGCCACCACAGCACCACCTGAACATAGGGTCGGATTTGCACTATCCGATCGCCCCCATGACCACGTCGTGGGTGAACTGACAGGCATCAGCACGCGACTGATGACTGTTCGCCTATGACTCGGAAGGGATAAGTTTGCAGCTTTTATAAACACCTACAACCCGAGCACATGTTATTCTGATGATACGCGTGATCAGTTCTACACTGAGCTATCCTCCGTGATACGGTCTGTGCCGAGGAGCGACCGACTATTTCTGCTGGGTGATTTCAACGCGCGCGTTGGGCCTGATGCATCGGTGTGGACAGATGTCATCAGTCCGCATGGCATTGGTTCAGCGAATACGAACAGTGACAGACTACTCTCACTGTGTGTGACTAACGGCCTGAAGATCACGAACACTCGGTTTGCATTGAGTGCTAGTGCTATATCAAGTTGGACACACCCTCGGAGTGGTCATGCTCACCTGCTCGACTACGTCATCGTTGGTCAGCGTGATATGCGTGATGTACGTATGACACGTGTACTGCGTGAAACTGTGTATGACACTGAGCACAAGTTGGTACAGACTAAACTGTACATATTTTTCGGCAGCATATGTATTACACTGCTACGTGAACCGGCGGCAATATAACATTCTTTCCCTAGCAACTGTGGCGAAACCTACTGAGCTGGAGAAGGCGGTGACTGCACGGTTGTGTGAGGTGGAATGTATAGACACAGTGGGCGAGCTGTGGCACCACATTTGCGACCAGTTGTCAGATGCTGCCGAGGAGACCATCGGACACACCGTCACCTGGAAAACCTATCATCCTTCTAACCTTCAGGTCATCTGCAATAAAGCGCAGGGCGGC
>CALYDF020008095.1:0-11649 GCA_944474145.2 Dicrocoelium dendriticum | reverse complement strand
CTAATCGGATTGCCGTTTAAAGTGTGTTTGGTGCTGAGTTATCTGCGGGGTAATGGCTGATTATGACGCGGGGCAGTGAAAGCCGCAAGGAAGCTGTCTCGCCGATGCCGCCTTATCTTTGCACGATAGCCAGCTGTTTGTGACGGTATGTTGTTAACACAAGGTGTAGGCGCCTTGACCCTGAATGTTTGCTTAGGGTATTAAGGTTTTTAGGTAAGTCCCTCTTGTATCCCTCTTTTTATTGTCTATTTCATAGGTCCTCATGATTGTATGGCAGCGAAGCGTCAGTTCACATGGCTGATGTACTGCTGTTGATGATGATGATGATGATGATGACTGTTTACGGTGATCTAATCAATCAGGGTGGCCTGGGGACTCGAAACAATGCCGTCGCCAGCTTAACCGGCATTTGAAACTGCATCATCTCCAGACAGGCGCAGTGAGAATGTGCCGCCAGTGTTGCATGTGGGGGATCTCAAGGTAAGCACGGAGCTCGAACCTTGCAGGCGGGTTTCTGATAAACAGCAAATATCGATTGATAGGGTCTCTAATGTGCGGGCAAGTGCTGCCTATTAGCCAATCTGCAGCAAAGTGCGCACGTTGAGGCATGCCAGTCTTAGCGAGACACGAGGATTCCAAAGGGAAACAGATGAACTGTGGTTGTCCGCTTGGTTGAACATGGACTTGTCGACTGGATTGGCGCGAGGCCCTGTGATTGTGTGTGAATTGAAAGTAGAAAACAAGCGACTATTGAAGTAAGCTGGGGGAGGGCCAAGAATTGTGGGATTGAAAATGGGGAGGATGTAAGTAAAGTTGGAGCGGGACAATAAGGATGCAGAAGCGGAAGAAGCGGTATAAGAAGACGGGAAGGCCTGAGCAGTAGCATCCAAAGCCCTGTCCACCCTGCTCGATGCTTCAGAAAGGGCGCCGTTTGTCATCCTCTGCGACGGCCAGAGCATCAACAAATTGTTGTAGGAAAAGTTCATTGTATTGCGTGGGCAGAATACTGTCAGCTTGCCCAGGCCTAGACAGGAGAACGATTAGGGTTCTCAATCAAAGCCTTTGGTTCAAAAACCTTACAGCAAGGCAGCGGGTTTTGGCACTGGACTACAAAGCCCGTTTTATGAAATGAGGAGCCACCTTATTCCAACCTGGAGGACCAGGAGGCTGAGATTGTCTGGCCTCTAACCATTGACCAATCTGGTATGAGTGGTTCTGGAGGTGCAAAAAAAAGCACCACCCAGCATAGCTCAATGGATCTCTGAGGCACACAAACCATCGCACCACGGTAAGGCCCAGCCCCATTGCGATGAATATGGCACGCAGACTATCAGTCAATGAGAGCCAAGACTTCGGGTTTCCATTGTGAGACCTCAGACGAGTCCTATCTCATTGAGGTCTCCTCACTATCGAGAGAGGCACGAGCATAGCCGCCATGGATAGATTCCACTGGCAGGCATCTGCTCACAAAGAGGTCTAGCTGTTGGCGGACTTAACTTGATACTCCGTCTACCGATACTTATGACAGGTACCGTAAGTCTAGAAATAGGTGTAATCAACACCTAAGGGATGCTCGGCTCAATTTCGAGAAAGGGTGTAGGACTAGTTAATACTAGTCCTAGACGGTGCGCGAAATTAAGCTCGGCTATCAGAAGGCAAGTGGAGTCGGACACAGCGGACTGTATTCAATGGACTACAAGAAGACGCGGACAGATGATGCGAGACAAGAGCGAACACGTGAGCGCGGGAACTTACAAGCGGTCGAGTGTCTAGCCAGTTGTAAGTAAGGGTAAAACAAGAAAGAACAATGTACAGTCGGTCAACGATTAAATTGTACATGAACAATAGCAGTTATCTTTTTGGAACAAATGTATATATATATATATATATATATATATATATATATATAGATATATATATATATATATATATATATACGCTTTTTTTGTTTTTGTTGCACCAGTGATTGAATAGCAGAACAACATTGAGCCAATGAGTCTGTTGCGGGCCATGACGTCTATGTTTTCTGCGTTCAGCATCTCGTGATCCCCATCCTGAAGGACTTCCGATGAGGCTGCCTTCTTCATGCTCCTCCACGTCATCGGCTGTCCACCGCGGCACTTTTTCCAATCGCTCCCTGGGAGTGCAAATAGCGCTTGATGTGGAAGGCGATGGGCTGGCATGCGCAGAACGTGCCCGAGCCAATTCATGCGATGTCGGAGAATAGCATCCTGAAAACTGGCACTATTCGCCCCAAGCACGTGGTCTCGCACGTCTGCGTTGCTTACGTGGTGTTGCAACCACACTCGAGCAATCCTTCGTAGACAGCGCTTGTCAAAAACTGACAGCCGGTTCATATCTTCCGAGCGAATAGGCCGTACAAGAGTACTGCACGGACGGAAGCATTGTACACCCTGCACTTGAGCTTGAGACTGACATCACGACGACGCCATAGGTGTCTCAGTTTGATGAATGCAAGGCAGGCCTTTGCAATCCGTTGTGAGACTTCATCTCCAACACCGCCACCAGCCGTGGTGCAACTCCCTAGATAAGTAAAGCAAAGGGACTTGCTCCAGAACATGTCCAGCAATGGTGAGCGCGGGTTCAGGCACCTGCCAGTCCTGGAGCAGCTTTTTACATTTTCCCAGAGTGAAGCATAAGCCGTACTTAGACGCCTCCATCGCCAAGCGGTCCAAAGCGCTCTGGACGGATTGCGGGTGGTCCCCCAGCAAGGCGATATCATCGGCGTAGTCCAAGTCCGTGTCTCCAGGGAGGAGCTCAACACCGCATTCCTGGACACCTTCCAGTGCTCTTTGGAGAACATCTTCGCTGTCGAAATTGAAGAGGAAAGGTGAAATAGGGCAACCTTGGCGAACACCGCTGGTCACAGCAAATGAAGAAGAGTGCGTGCCATAAGCCCTGACTTGCCCGACATGTGACTGTAAAGTTCTTCCAGGATAGTTACAAACTTGTCGGGTACACCTTTCTTCAGTAAACAGTTCCACAATGCAGATCTATCTACTGAATCAAATGCCGCTCGGATGTCCAAAAGCACTACGATTGTTGGCCTCCGGTGAATGTAACGAACTTCGAGAAGTTGGCGAAGCGTGAAGATTTGATCGATGCAGCCGCGACCTGGACGAAATCCGACTTGTTCTTCTCGGGAAAACTCCTCTCTAATCGTTGAAAACTTGCTAAGTAAGACCGACACGAAGATTTTGTATGCGACAGAGATTAAGGAGGTTCCGCGGTAGTTGCAGCAATCGGCGCAGGGGCCTTTATTGTAAGTCGGAACAATGACCGATTCTCCCCCATGAGCTCGGAACTTTCTCCTCAGTATAAACTTTCGTGAACAGCGATAGGATTTCGCTGAAAAGTACACTCACACCATCTTTGAATAGACCCGGTGGTAGGTTGTCGGGACCCGGAGCCTTGTGGCGTTTCAAAGGTTGGATTACATTTCGAATCTCTGCTTCATTTGGGGGGCTGTGGAGACAGGCCAAGCATCCTACATTGGGGCTGGGTGCCACAGGGGCTGTTGGGTGGTTAAATTGAAGAGTGAAATGCTCTGCCCAGCGACCCAGTCGCCTATGAAGGTTGGTGTGATCTTTGTGCCGTCTGATTCGCAAATCGTCTGGCTGATAGCATGGAAATTGCAACCAGTGGCCTTGATGATGTAACATAGACGGCGGAAGTTGCCAGCTGACCACCAAGCTTTACGATCAGAGCGAAGGCCTGCTTTCAGATTTTGCGTGATAGGCTGGCGGTGTTCGTTGTACTCTGCGCCAGCAGGCACCGCCAGTCGACGATCCAGCAGTTCTGAGGATCTTCCCGAGATCCAGGTTTTGGGAGTGAAGCGAGCGAGGCCACAGCTGAACAAACCGGCCGACAGCAAAGCTTGTTGCAGGCTTGACCAGTGTTGATCAACATCCGGTAAGAGAGAGAGAGAGCTTTTCACGAAGCTTTTGTTGATACTCCTTCTTCACCATTAGGCAGAGATCACGAAGAGGGCACACTTTTGGACTCGGCGTCTGCTGACTTTACAAGGGCCCTGGAGCCTCACCGCACAAAGGCGGCTATTGATCGGAATCCAATCAATCAAAGCAGTCTTGGCTCTAGCACTGAGGGCAATTCCAACACCAGCTTGCCCAGATGCGGCAGACTCGGCGTCACCAGGGAGGCGGAGATGGAACCGGGTGCATGGGTGGAGCGGTGACACTAGCTGGTAGACCGAGTTAGAGTCTTGGAGTCGTTTTTCAGTCAGGCAGCAGATATCAATTCCAAGGGTCTCTAGCGTGCGTGTAACTTCAGCTTGCTGACCGATCTGCAGTGATGTGCGTACTTTGGAGGCTGCAAGTTTGAACTGTGTTCCGGGTTGCAGGAGCGAAGATGGGCGACTTTGAGACTGGCAACTCTCTGTTGAGTACTGTGTGGTTGAGTTGACAGATGTCACGGGAACAGGTTCATCAGCGTAGGTGGGATTGATCGCCATAGAGGAATCAAGTAAAAATGGGTGTGAATGGTACAACGGAAAGGTAGGTAAAATGGCGGTATGTGCTTGTGATGTAACATGAGTAGCAGTAACATGAGTGAATAGCATGGTAGCAGCAGGACAGCGGGTGAATGGTTGTGGTTGTAAGTGCATGGTTTGTCAGTGGGCGAGATACTACCCGGTTGCCCAGGCCGAAGTAGAGGGTTGTCTTAGGTGGCAGTGACTTTATTTAGTGGCGAGTCACATCCACCACGTCACAGTGTTGTTAAACGGACATATGTGGCTTTTTATAGGGAGAACGTTTGCCAGGCGAAAACCCACCACGTCCTGAACACTGCTGCCGAATCATTCGCTGGAACGGGATAATTCCGAACCACCCAGCTGGCACCACGAGGAGGATGTTCAGCAAGCCAGCTAGGGCTGAACATAGAAAGCCTTCGATTTAGAAAAGGACTGTTGAATCGAGGTTCGCAAGTCAAAATCATGCCGAGTAAAAATGAGCGAGCGTTTGTGTCAAATGGGGGTTCGCCGGAAGTCGGAGCCTGCTGTGTCGTTTGTGGTTTGTTACTTCTTGATTGCAGGACAGGGCACATTTCTGTGAGCCGTTACAGCGGGTTTGCTGTACTACAAAAAAACTGGCTAGCCCAGAAAAAGGCCGACAGGACCTCAACCTCCGCTGCTGTCAAACGGTACGCTTGTGAGTGGTCTTTCCCCCCGCCGCACCCCGCTCTGCGCCAAAACGACCCTCATCCCACGGAGAAGCGACGCTTGTCCCGCGGAGAAACGACCAGCGTTCGCGTCGGGGTCCTCGAAAACATGCCTCGTGCGAGTCAGTCAATCGAAGGGGAGGGTTTGGGGCATGTAGAGATGAGAAAATAGCAAAACGCGCAGAAAACGCCAAAAAGAACGAACGAATGATCTGTGTGTTTAACTTATTTGGTTTTTGAATATTTTTTAATGGTTTCCAGAGGTTTTTGATATTTTTATGTGTTTTCAAAACGTTAATCGACCAAAAACTGGACAAATATAGAAAATATCTACAAAGCTAAACGTGTTTACACTGTACATAGTCGGAAAAACAAACCGGCTTACGCACCTCCCGACCACGGCGATTGGTCGTGGGAGGCGTCGGGCTAGATTCGGGAGGTCTCGGGACGGCTGAAGCTTGTAGACCGAGATCCTGGTCTGGTTGAACTGCACTAGTATTCTGTAAGCTGTTGCGGTGAGCTGTGACGTCGCACAAATCACTAGTAGATGAAGTAGGCGAGGAGGTTTCCTCCATAAAGGCGAGTTTTAGACGGTCGATGATGACGACTTCGCGTCGACTACCGCGGTCAATTGTGTACGTCTAACGCGCCGGGTGTAGCATATTAAAAGGTCCTATGTACGGCGATTAAAGAGGCTGTCGAACACCGTCTGCTCGAAGAAGGACGTGTGAGCACGTAGACGGCTTCTCAAGCACGTACACTTGTGCCTTCTGCGATCGAGGAGCGGGTGGACGTAGCTCACGCATCTGGTGAGCCAATCGGTCAGTGTAACTTCCGTAGTCAAAAGTGGAAGTACATGAGGCTGGTGCTACCAGCCTCGGCCGGTGGCCGAGTGGTTGGCACGTTTGCTTTCCAACCATAAGGTCACCGGTTCGAATCCGCGTAGGGGTGGGCGTCCTCGCGGTATACTCAGCCCGCGCGCGACTGGTGGTGGTCGCGCGGCAGCGAAGCGCCGTTACGGCGTATAAGCTGACACATTTCATTTTCATTTCTACCAGCTGTCCAGGCAACCGCAGCGTGCAACCGTAGACTAGCTGCGCTGGTGTTACATCGAAATCGGTTTTAACAATGTTTCTTAATCCTAGGAGGACGAGGAGCAGTGTTTCAGACCATGAAGGATCTGCGTGCGCCCGTAGCGCTGCCTTCAACTGGCGGTGAAAACCGCTCCATCGTGCCATTAGAGACCGGATGTTATGCCGTCGTCTGAACGTGGCGACAGCCTAAATCCTTTAGCAACGTGACAAATGGCGACGAGAAATGTGGCCCTCGATCGGTGGTCATGATGGCTGGACAGCCGTATTGAGCTACCCAGCGCTCCAGAAACGCTTTCGCTACCGTTTCCGATGAGCAATTTGGGATAGGACTGTCTCAGGCTACCTAGTAAATCGATCAATAAAGGTCAGTAGATATACAGAGCCTTTGGAAGGCGGCGGAGGACCTACGTGGGCGACGTGCACGTGATGAAAACGTTCGTCTGGCGTCGGAAACGTGCCTACTGGTCTTCTCGTGTGCTAGTGCACCTTCGTGCGTTGACACGGAAGGCAAACAGTTGCCCAAGTACGTAGTCACGATTGACATTACGCCAAACGAAACGTGCGGTTACGAGTTTAGCCGATGTGCGAACGCCTGGATGAGACAAGCCGTGCAACGTGTCTAACATGGTCTGCCGAAACTCGCGTGGGACGACTGGGCGCGGCGTGCCCAGAGATAAATCGCAGAGTATAGTGCCGTCTGATGATGTCAGCGGAATGGGTCTTATGTCCAATGAGGGAGACCTGCGTAGTAGATCAACCTCAGGATTGTTGACTTGCACTGTGGCCATGGCTGCCAAGTCGATAGCATTGCCGACGTCAACGGAAATAGCTTGGATGCGGGAAAGTGCATCGGCGATGGCGTTGTGCACACCTGAGACATGCCGTATATCAGTCGTAAACTGAGCGATATAGTCAAGGTGGCGCGACTCTCTAGGAGAGTATCGGTCAGTAGTCGAGCCGAGCACGTAAGTCAGGGGTTCGTGGTCGGTGAAGATGGCAACGTAGCGGCCTTCTAGGACGTGTCGAAAGTGACGTATCGCTAGATACACGGCTAGTAGTTCTCTACCGAACGTGCTGTAGCGAGATTCGGTAGGTTGTAGGCATTTGAAGAAAAACGCTAAGGACTGCTACGTGTTGCTGCAAACCAGCGCCGACTGCCACGTCCGAGGCGTCAGTACTGAGGGACAGTGGGGCGGCCGGATCGTGATGCGCTATAGAATATATGTTGGCAATAGCCTCTTTCATCGACTTAAAAGCAGCGCGTGCTGCGGCAGAAAATTCGAATTTAAGTTTCTCTTGGAGAAGGTCCGTGTGGGGTTGCATCGGCGACGAGAAGTTTGGTATGGACCGTACGTAAAAGTTGATAAGCCTATCAAAATGCCTGAGCTGTTTGAAAGAATGAGGTTCGGGGTACTTGATGATGACTTGAATCTTATCCTGCAGTGACACGACGCCTGCAGAGTAGATACGATGGCCGAGGAAGTTGACTGAGCCGACATCAGACGAACGCTTTCCTGCGTTGATGGTCACCCCGTGTTTTGATAAACGATCAAAAAGTGTTCGTACGTGGCGCATGTGCTCTTCTCGTGACAAGCTTGCTATTACAATCTCGTCGAGATACGCGTAAGCGAAGTCTAAGCCACGCCAAACTTGGTCGATGAAGCGCTGAAAAGTTTGCGCGGCATTCTTCAAACCAAATGGCATGCCCGAAACTCGAACAAACCAAATACAATTGTCACGGCAGTTTTAGCTATGTCCGCTTCGGCTACCGGAATTTGATTGTCTGCGCGTACCAAGTCGATTTTGCTGAAGATATTATTACCCGCCAGACTGGCGGTGAGATCCACTATGTGTGGGATCGGGTAACCATCAGGCGCTGTAACCGTATTCAAGGTTCGAGTCGCGGCAAGGACGCCAGTCTCCGATAACGTTCTTCGGAATCATGTGCAGAGGCGATGCCCATGGACCATTAGACGGTTTGATGATACCGAGCTGGAGCATGTGGTCGAATTCTGCTCGTGTTTTACGTAGTTTGTCAGGAGCAAATCGTCCTTGTCGTGCGCTACCTGGCTGACCACGCGTGACTATGTGATGAGCGACCTCTGTCGTGATTGGCGGAAGCTCCGCAGCTGGTCGTACCAGTCGTGGATATTTAGAGAGTAGGTTCGCACAATCTGTTGGTACATCCTCGATTCGAAAAACGGGACTGATTATCGGAGCGTCCGTAAAAACGCCCTTAATCCCTAGTTTAGTACGGTCATCTAAAAGTCTGTGGCAACCAGCATCAACAGGCAACCCAAACTGTCGGGGGAAGTTGATACCGATGATTGCGAAGGGTACAGACGCAACCATGAAGACCCTTTGAGAATATCGGTGAAGATGAAGGTCCAGGTTCATCATGCGCTTAGCGAATGAAGCTATCGGAGGACTGTTGACCACACGTAAATTGTACGTAGGCTCTGAGTGCTTGTCGTTCGCGGTCGCTGGGATGACGCTGATTTCCGCTCCCGTTTCAATGAAGAACGTGATGGAAGAATGTCGATCCTTAACATAAAACAGGTGATTTGCTTGGTTACTGACGGATACGTTGGTCGTGCTAGTATACGGGCTATTCGCTTTCTCTGAAGTGAGTCGTGCTTAATGTAGGGAGCCCGACAGCGTCTAGCCCTTCCATCGTATTGGCGGTGATACCAACATACTTCTTCGACGGGTTTGGTATTATCTGATTGAGAACGTGCATGGAAAATGTTGCGCTTTCGCGCCAAACGAGACGCACTCGGTGCAGGCACAGATGAACCACAATGAACGATAAGGAAAATGTGGTCAGCATTTGACCGTGGCACACGCTGCTTCGAGGCATTCACTGCTGCCAGCCTGCTGCAAGGCAGCGCAATTTCCTCGGCTGTGGGGTCAGATCGACCTGAGGACTGGGAGCAAATATGGGATTCGGTTTTCATCGGTGAGAATACGTCACCGGAGCTACTGGTCGTCTGCTGCGGAAAACGTCTGCCTTGGTAGCTAATTCTTTCAGGGGCGTATCGAGAAACATGGACAGCATTACCGGCAATGGCTCTGGGAGAGGTGCAAACCACAGCTCCTTTATCCCTTCTTCGCACAAGAATAAGGGACCATCGACGCGTTGAAATTCGCGGAGCAACGCCGACGGCTTGCGATCTCCAAGCTTGAGACCGTTGAGCTGTTCAAATCGAGCTCTTAAAATCGCTTGCTTCATCGTTTCATACTTTGCGACCTTCGATGGACAGAAAAGAATGTCCTCAACTAGCGTCATAACCGACGAAGGAAGGCATGGGATGAGCTGATTGTACTTCGGACGGTCCGCTGTAATGCCCTAATTTTCCAGTTCGATCTCGAATATCGTAAACCAAACCTCTGGACTGTGTTCCATGAAACTTGGAACAGCCAAAGTAAGCATGTTTACGCTGTGAAACGACTCAGATGCCACTCTCGAAATGTGAGTCGAAAGATAAAGAATGAACGAAATACGATAAAAGTAGCTAAAACTACGCAAGAAACAAATGAATACAAGTATATAATCGAAAAAAGGAACGAACTCACCAAAAATACAAACGAGAAAAAAAGTTGAATTCGCGCGTGCGAATCGGGGTCACCAATTTATAGGACTAGTTAATACTAGTCCGAGACGATGCGCGAAAGTAAGCGCGGATATCAGAAGGCAATTGGAGTCGGACACAGCGGACTGTATTCGATGGGCTACAATAAGAAGCGGACGGATGAAGCGAGGCAAGAGCGTACACGTGAGCGCGGGACTTACAAGGCAGTTGTGTGTCGAGCCGGTTGTAAGATTAAAACAAGAAGGAGTAATGTACAATCGGTCAACAAGTAAATTGTACACGAAAGATAAGAGTTATCTTTTTGGGCGCTACAGGAATAATCCATCTAGTACAGAAATCACCGTCCTTTTCGTATTTGTATCATGGGCGCTTTTTTAACTATGGGTCAGATCGACGCAGTTCGCTTTTAATATCTGGCCTATTCAGTATGCTTAATGCGATTCCTCGACCTCTGCGCTCGCAACGATGTGCACAACTATCCGAGGTAAACGTTACATCAATACAATATGCATCAGACCGTTCAGTTAGACTCTGCCTTGCACTGTCGAGTAATATACCTCATTTATTTATTTATTTAAATGGCAGAACCATTTGAAGCGCCATCATGATTTGTGAATGGAAGTACATCTTGGCTCGTGAATCTGCTATCGCGATCATTGACCACTAGATATAAAATGTCTCTTCATTTGAGCGTTGTTTCACCTAGCATGGCGAAGGTTTTGTGTCTAAAGAAAAACTTTGTTTTGCAAACGCGCTAACTGACGGTTCTCATTCTCACTGAACTCAAGTGTTAGATGCTTTGAGAGTTCTATAACGCATCTGCCATTAGCCTAAGTTCAACGCCGATTTAGTTGAGAATAAGTTGGACAATTTACCCGAATGCTGTGTTTTTGGGGTATTTAAATATGATTTAGGCGGGATAATGTAATATTCTGGTTGAAATGCGGATTGCCCTACTTGGTAAATGGCGTGAAAACCACGGAGTTCTATCCTTGAAAATCAGTCATTATATGCTAGCTAGCTGGCTGGCTAGACGAACAACCTCCCCCTGGTGCCAGCTGAATGGTTCGGGATTATCCTCTTCCAGCGAATGGTTTGGTGGCAGCGATATAGGACGTGGTGGGTTTTCGCCTAGCAAGCGTTCACCCTAGAAAAAGCCACATATGTCCGTTTAACAACACTATGACGTGGCGGATGTGACTCGCCACGAAATAAAGTCACTGCCTCTTCCCTTTCTGGAGGATTATTCACACATCACGAATCTCCTCCGATTCGAAGCTTTCCATTGATTCCCCCCTTTGGTGGCGAACCCAACAAACCAAAACACATAGAGTCAAATTTACCTACTCACGAAACATGGATACTTCCAACCTCAGACATAAACCTACTTTTACATGTCAACACACACATAATTTCTGCGCTATTTGTCAAAATGTACTAATTTGTGCAATTGCCCATCATACGTGTCTGTATTACCATGATCACACCCTTGATGGTGTGCCTCGCAATAAGGAGAATAAACTATTTATTTATTTATAAAAAGTCATGAGATTTTTCTTTGACTTTGGTGAGTAGGTGTTTGCAAGGTGACAGATAAATTCATGGGCACGGAAAACATGCTTTCTATAATGCCGTGAAGGTTTGTCTTACTTGTATGATTACACTACGTTAATCCATTCAGTGTACCAGTTCTTATGTGCGTATGTTGTAAAGCTGCCTTCGTACTGTTGCATCGCTGCTATTCTGCGCCTGCTAGACTACAA
>CALYDF020008094.1:0-11945 GCA_944474145.2 Dicrocoelium dendriticum | reverse complement strand
ATAATGTTCATGAAATAAATATATTTTGTTTAATTATCAATAGTATGGGTATACCAATTATAGAGTTGTTAAGTTACACTGTGTGGGCAATGATGAGTATTAAAAGGTGTTAATTTAATTGTGGAGTATATTTATGGGGGGGAATTGATTGTTTAGATTTAGTGAGGAATTAGGTTAAGTATAATTTGGTGGGGATATGTGTATTTAAGAAAATTAATGGTTTGGTTTGGGGTGATTTTAAAAGGGTTTTGTTAGTAAATTAGAATAATATGTGTTTGAAAAGGAGGGGATTGAGGTTTTTAAGAGGATGAAAGGGTTAAAGATTTGGTAGGTTAGTGTATTTGTGGATTATATTGAGATTTGATTTGAGATTGTATTTTAGATTGTATTTTTATTTTGAATTGGATGTGTTAATTTTGAGGTTAGATTAAGGGTTTTTTGGGAGTGATTGTTTGTAATGGATTATGTAATTGTGGGAATATACAACAATAGGATAGTTAATGGTAGGAGAAATGGAAAGAAGGATATATGGGGAGTTAGATTGAAGGTGTAATTGAGATTTGGTGTGAGAATAGGGGTGTGTAGATTTATGTAATAGTATATTGTGTGGTAGGGTAGGTAGTGGTGATGGGTGGGTAGTAAGTGGGTAATAAATTTTAGATGTGTGTGTATTTAAGTGGGTTTTTATGTGAGGAAGGGATGGTTTAAAGAGAATGTAGGGGGTAGATGAGATTTTATATTTAGGTATTGGGGGAAGATTAGTGGTGTTTAGGTTTGTTGGGAAATATAATAATGATTGTTGAGATGGAGTAGGGTGTGGTTTTGGTGAAGGTATGTGAGTGGTTTGATAGGGGTTTTAAATTGGGTGTTTGAGGGGATGGGTATATATGATATGGATTTTAGGGATAGGGTGGAAATTTATGAGGGGGAGGATGCGTTTTGTACGTTACCGCCTGTGGTACAATTTGGGGATGTATTGCATTACGTCGCAAAGGCTGTTAGCGTGCCTGCACAGTAGTTTTCCTGTTTGCCAGAAAGAGTTTGGGTAGGCGCTGGTGATAGGTAATTAGGTCTACATGAATAAGTGTGGCATAATGGTTTCAAATGTTCAGGAAGTTGCCCCAAATCTTTGGGTAAGGTTTAGCCTTGTTGGATGCCATGATGCATCCCCTATTGTCATGATTCCTCGAGTCCTGCTTCTGAAAACTGATGACAATATTGTGGCTCGCAGTGCCTTGGCTTCGGAGGCTCCGTTGACCAGAGACAGCTTCTCTTACAATCTGGAAGTATACGTATTAGTATTATTACTAATAATATTTCACTCAACCTTTCAACGAACTCTTTCCAAATTCTGTCAAGTGGAATGTTGTTCGAAAACACCTATGTGGGTACACCGACAACTTCAGTTAGAACCTGCAAGCAAGTGATTGTATGAGTTAATTCCGTAGGTTTAGGTGGATATTTTACATAGGACCCTTAGTTAAAAATTATAACTACATGGTCTCTGAGAATTAATTAACTCTCCACCACTAACCTGTCTAAACTGTTCTTCATTAGTAATCACAAGATCCAACCCGGACGGTTTGTTTGTTGTCCTAAGTCCAGTAGCGAGGTGAGATGATTGTATCCGGGAATTTGTGCGATAACTTTATGCAAGTCAACTTTAAATGGTTCAGTTGAGGATGCCGATACCACAAGATCGTGAACACAGAAACTACCAGACAGCTTCAAAGCAGTGATGTCCGGGTTACTCAAAGCAATCCATTTGGTTACCGGCATCACTTGCATGTTGCGTAAACAGCGTCCATCTGCGAACTTCGTCTCTTCGAAAAGTTACTAAATTTAGTCACCAGCAACAGGCGAAATAAAACAATTTAATGTCACAGAGGCATGGCGAAACTAATTTGTTAGAAATACTCAGCACGGTCTTCTAGTAGTCAGGGGTCATGCGGATGCTTCCGACGATGACCGAGGGAAATCCACATGAGATCACTAATTTGCGTACGATTAAATGGCAGCTAACAGAGGTTGTTATGTAAATAGTACAGTTCCCGAATTGCACCTAATATGGTTAGTGTAGTTAAAGTCTCATTCATCACGAAATTGAAGGTCTACGGAACTGATGAGAAAATAGTCTACATCCACGTAAGTGTGCAACCAACTTCTGTGACAGAACGATAACTTTATTTAGATACTCTTTACGGCACAAGGGCACTGAAGAAATTAATTTTAGATAAAAGCGAGCGCACAGAATTTGTCCCCTTGTTCTGTGAGCGTATTATATCTTCTTGGTGCTCACATTGTCGACTGCAAGGTGGACGTGCTATCTCACTGTGCCAAATAAGTAACTATTTGATAGAGAATTCATCGCAGCTACTTCCATATATAACATGCCTTGAAAAACATTAGACTGCAGTTTCGACCTGTTGGTCCTCGTCAGGTTTTGAAGAGATAATCACCAGCGGCTTGAACAGCCAGCGAGCAACTTTTGCTTTTGAACCATAGGAAACAGCGGCGGACCGTCATGATGTATAAACTTCCCATTTCATTACAACCCAGTGCACACTTTTCGCAGAAGCGAGAGTCGCCTGGTCCGAAGTCGTCTATATTGCGCTCGCTCGGTACTTGTACCAACATGTCAACTGGAGCACCAAATTGTTACTTGGTGTTTGACCAGAAATTTTATGATTTCTTGGTGGCATTTCGTCGTCTACGTTAGGCTTCATATCCAGCAGCCTTGTCGGTGTCTCTACTTGTTTCCATTAGTTAGCCCTTTGCGCTCTTATAACATCGTGTTGTCGGTGAAATGGCATTGTTTGAACACTGTAGTGAGTGCAAATCGGGTGTTCGGCTCATTCTTTATCCTTTTACCTTCATCGTCATACATAAGTCACATTTTCAGGAATAGTGAATCCTGTAGTATAGAGCAATTAGAAATTCTGTACAACTCTTTCGAAATATGATGAAAAACGTTATAAAAGTTGTCTGCCGTGATTATCGTTATCGGTCCCAAGTAAGATGTGAAATATCTGACTCACGGTACTGCAGAACTCCCAAGTGTGACGTCATCGTAAGAGTGTAATCGTTCTCTGAATCGATTAGTGCCAAAATATAAATCCAACAAGATATTGAACTACTGCACAGGCATTGCCTCCATCATATGTTCAGGAAAACTGTTCCAAATATTTAACACACTTCCTTCGAATCACCGTGGGTAGGGAACGCGTTTCACTTCCGGCAAGGCAAGTTTGTGTCTGTGTCCGCGTGTGGTGCTTGACCCTTGTAAGTGTGTCATTGTCCACAGCATGGGGAAGTCACGGAGATGTAGAATACGGTAGGTCATAATGAGGTGGACTCGCACCCGAGGGTAGGACAAGGTCTTCATACCTCAAGCCACGTAAACTCGGGATGAGCATGGTAGCAACGTGTTGGACCCGTTCGATCTTTCGTACCTCGCCTCGGGTAATCGGAAATTAGGCGGGCATATTGTACCCCAGCATTGGTCTAATGATGGAAGAGAAGAGGCGAGTGGCAACCTCTTCCGACCATGTGCCGAAGCTACGTTTGAGCGCCCAGTGCATGTATAGTCCGTTACGATATATCCTATTCGTGCTGTCCACGGACTTCAAACCTCAGCGCGAGGATATACCTAGGTTCTTCACGCAGCATGTGGGATATAGCGTTTGGCCGTCAAGAATTTAGGTTCGGCCGTCATGAAAGCGGTACACGTCGAACTCGGAACAGACACTAGGTCATTTGAAATACAGAAGCGAAGTGCGCAGCCAACGCGGACGCACGCTTAGTGCTGGAGGTTAGGGGTTGTCCGTCCGGGCCATCCAACACTGGTACACCATCTGTCGGCTTCAGGCGTCGCTTCACGTAAGCAAAGATTCATTTTATGGCGGTCTCCACAGCGATTGCCAGCTGCTCTTTGAATTGCAGGCGCTTATTCCATTTTGCACTGTTGCAGAGGTTCCGCTGACTCTTATACCCTTCGTAGACTGTGGCAGAGCCAGAGAGGAGAAATCTGTCCTAAAGCCTGCGCCGTTTCCGAGCTCGGTTTCCATACTCCTTGTCAAACCAGTGAGGCTTAATCGGTCCAACCTTCCGATATTTGAAGGCCACATATTGGGAACAATGTCGTCAATCTCCCTTTTCTAAATGTCCAAAAGTTTTCCTCAGATGCAACGTGTGACAGAGATCAATTCATCTGGCTCGCGCCTCCAGCTTCCGTCGCAGTCCATTTTCCAATAGTTGTCAACTGGTTCCAGCGGACGTGAGTACGGCAAAGGTAATTCCATATCAGCTATGAGCACTGAGTGGTAGCTTGTAGCCAGAGATACCAGGATCCGAACGTCACGCACTCGTTGTTCGTAGCTACTTAGCATCAGGTCGTGACAGGACGGGGTTGAGCGTGGCCTTGTGCGTGTTGGCTGATATATGCGTTGCGATGCACCAGTTGTAAATACCACATCCACGTACTTTGCTTCAACCTCACAATTTCCAGGCATCAAATGCACCTCAGACGATCGTAGTGGAACACAGTTAAATCGCCAATAACTAGCAAGTGTGGACGACACATGTGGGTTCGAAGATGGGGCAGCCAATCCAAAAAACCACTCAGGGCGCTGCGATAGACTGCGCCTACAAGTATTTCTCTGCGCCTGAACAGGATGTTGCGCCACAGAGGCTCGCATAAATCATAGTCACTTCGGTAGGTGCTCATAAATCTTCCACGCAGGGAAGACCGGATGTAGAGCAAGACGCCACCACGAACATTCGTTAGTCTATCGCAGTGGAAGCCTGCGTACCCGTTGAGTTCAAGTTCCTGGGTATATAAAGCTGAATGAAGCCACGTCTTTGCTAGTCTTCCAACTTCTGCTCGTTCAGAGGCCATGAAATGCCAAAGCTCATCGCCCTTGTTCGTGACACTGCAAATGGTGGGGAAGGCTGCTCGCAGGCCGAAGCAGAACCCACCAGGCATGCTTGAAGCGTGAGCAACCTGTTTATCATTATTCGAAGATTCTTGGTGTTAGATCTTCACTTTTTTTCGTTATATTGAATTAACCCCCAGAAATTTCTCTGCAAAAATTCTAGCCCAGCCGAAGAAAAATCAAATTTCCAACAGTCTTGACCAAGAAAAACGTGTTAATAAAAACTCTGCCAACGTAGCCAGATAATGCCGCCGAAAAGCACTGCCCCCTCAACTCTGAGACAAAAGTCCAATTAGCCGGGTGTTTGAAAACGCATTCGTCCGCTCGATCGATTGCCTGATCGACCGCACGGGGTAGGCGATTCCCTTCAACCTAGCTTTCAATCACCGTTATATACTTACCCTTTTTTCTTTTATGCTTTTATCTGATTCCCGGATACCTCCTCTCCTGAAGCTGCTGCCGTTGTGCATGATGCTAGCCGGAGTGTAACCTGAAGCCTCCTGGAAGGGATTCTTCGCCTACCGTTGCATCGCCTTGGCGGTAGTGTTCTGGATTCGAATTGCGTGCTCTGCGGTCTGGTACTATTCGTCTGATGACAGGGTTTTTCTGCTGGCTCTGTAGGCAAGTTGAAGCTGTCTGTCAACAGGTTAAATGGAAGCTTGGCGGATTCTGTTACTTGTGGCTGACACATTGTTGTTCGCAGTTGGTTTGCATGGCGTACCTATACCTGCCTTCCAACCAGCACGTCGTAAATGACGCTTCCGCGCTTGCGCTGGATCGTGCCTGGCGTCCATTTCGTGTGTCCACCCCGATAATCACGCACAAGTACTGGCTGACCCGGTCTAAAGGAACGTTGCTTGGCACCAAACCGCCGAATAAAATCACCTTCCATCTTTAGGTTCCTTTCATCAACTATGGACTCTGAGGATGGCCGCACTGCATCATTTGGCATGCGAAGTTTTCCCTTCATCACTGCCTCTGCTGGTGAAATTCCACCCGGTGTTTGTAAATTTTGTGTAGATCGATACAGAAATGGGAAGCGGTCGATCACCTCCTTTATGTCTCCCTCCCTCCTTGATTTGAGGGAAGCGCGTTTGCATGTATCCACAAACCTCTCCGCTTGGATATCCGATTGCAGGTGGAATAGTGGAGACCGCACGTGTTTGATGGCGCAACGTTGGCAGAATTCCGTGAATGTGGCCGAAGTAAACTGTGCTCCATTGTCCGTCACCAATATTTCAGAGCAGCCGAACCTGCTGAAGATTTTTCAACCTAGAGACGGTGGCGCTGGTTTTCGTATTTCTCATGAGGAACACTTCGGGTCACTTGCTATAAGCGTCGATCACCATGAGAAAACTCTGGCCATTGATTGCGTCTGCAAAGTCGACATGAACACGCCTCCAAGGTTTCGTTGGTTTAGGCCATGAGCGGAGTTCAGTCTTCGGCGGTGCCTTTGAGGCGGTAGCGCAGTTGCCACAACTTTTAGCTAGCTGGTCCAGCTGCCTGTCAGTAAAAACGGCCAATACACATAACTTCTGGCAAGCGCTTTCATTCGGTTGAGCCCTGGATGTCCTGCATTGAACTGTCGCAGCACTCTTTGTTGCAACGCCTCCGAAAATCTACAATAACGTGATTTGTTTCCCCCTTACGAGTACGTCTTTTCAGTTCAATGATGGCAAACTTGAGCCTTTCCAGGTCTTCAGGTTCCAGGTCTGGTCGAACATGTATCTTCAAAACTTTCTGCTACGGAGACGGGACATGATCAGTCTTGGACTGGCTTCATCCACAAAAGTGGTTCCCATAGACCGATCTTGTTGAGCTTTCCAAGACAAGTAAATTGCCTCACTTTTACCGAGTCCTCACCAACGTCGAGGAGCCTTTCAATTGACATCTGTAAAGGGTCGAAATCCTGATCGTAGCACACTTGGGGTGATGAAACACTGGATCCGGCGCGTGGAAGTTCACAAGATTCTAACGCCTCTGGTCGGCCGAGTTTGATCTAGCGGGGCGATATATTATTACGAGACTCACAAGGCTTGCCTAACTGTTAATTTAGAGAAGTTAAACGCTCAAAAGCCTTTTTTAATTTCGTTCTTTGTTCATTCCACTTGCCTTCAGCACTTAGACGTTCACCTGCGATGACATCAGTGCTCGTTGGACACAACGAAGGCAACCAATTTATGTCAGTTGACACTGGACTTTTCACAACAGCTGGACTTCTTGCCGTTGAGTTTGCGCGGTTAGAGATGGAAGACTGAGCTGAATCCTGAATTCGTTTCGGGCTAGTTTGTTGTGCCAGACACTAGCGGAATGATGAAGCCTACACGTCAGCTTTACTCTTCCTAACTGTATTTCTCATCGACAATTTTCACATGGTTTGAATGAAATCATCTTGGATTTCACCAAGACGATGAAAACGCTCATGTGATATTCCAACACATGAAAAGTGATACTTGACTTGGCACATTACACACGTGAGGGCATTTGTACGATATCCGACTATGTTGGATTAATTACCACAGGGTGATTGCTTCAGCATTGTGTATAATCCGAAAACAAGATGGCGAGCACTTGCTGGAGAAAATGGTGATAGCAAGATCGCCGAAACCAAGCGGTGAAAACACAAGTGTATGTGGACCAATAATTCAGAATCAGTAATGAAACAGATATGCAGAAATATTTTTATGATAAATTTCACGTGAGCGAAGAACTCCAACACATAATAATCTTGTCAACAGCCAAAATAACCGACCGAAGGTAGCTATTCGCAGCAGGCGAAAACGTGCCTAATTTTGGCTGTTTGTGATTACTCACTAGCCGCGGATACGAAATTGGTCGGTAAAAGTATACTGCTGACCTTCGTACCTTAGAATTGCGAAGCTGCCTTGTAGTCGGTACTGTTTTTTGATCTGCTTTGGTTTTGGACTGGTACCGGAAGTGATGCGTTGCTCAAATATTACAGAGCGATTCTATCGCTTACAACGCCAATGTGCTGTTTCCCGTTTTTCTAAATATTTTCTAATTGTCACGTGCAACCAGTGTACCATCATCAAAAATAACATGGCGTTAGGATGTATTATGAGGATTTATTATCCGGAATCACAACCTAGATCCTTAACTAAATTCTCAAAAATGACATCAACATAAAATTCTCGGTTCGAATTATACCCATAAACGAGACTGAAACCTAGAGGCCATGACAAATGGAATACAGATGTATACTTTTGAAAACCTTGGAATATTTAGATTGCCATTTTAAAGGTTGCCTCTCTAACGAGTCTGCAAGCTAACCTAATGAACTACGTGTACAAAAGTTGTAGTGTCGCAGCTTGTGATGCTCATTGCATCTGAATCTTATAATGTCACGAAAACAACAGGCAGAATGTAAACATTATTTTCGATGGTTAATCCTGAGACCTAAATAAACATGAGTAAAATATCACTGGGCATACCAGCGGATTTGGGCAGTCGACCTGGGGCACGCAGATGCAGCCAGCGTAAGCGATAAGGATCAAGTATCATCATCATCACCAACAGCAGTACATCGGCCACGTGAACTAATGCTCCGCTGCCATACAACCATGAGGACCTATGAAATAAAGTAAAAGAAGAGGAAGAGAAGGGGGAAATACCTGAAAACCCTAATGCCCTAAGCAAACATTCAGGGTCAAGACGCCTACACCTTGTGTAGACAACATGCAGTCACAAACAGCTGGCGATCGTGCAAAGAAAAGGCGGCATCAGAGAGACAGCTTCCTTGCGGCTTTCACTGCCCCGCGTCATAATCAGCCATGACCCCGCTGATAACTCAGCACCAAACACACTTTAAGCAGACAATCCGATTAGCAGACGGCAGCAGGCGCGCCACTGGTGTCGGTTGCGAGCCATGTCCTGTAAAGTCTCGAGCCAAGCACAAGGTGAGTCACGTGGACTCCAACCCGGAAGGCGAGACGGACCAACGGCACCCAGTTTGGTCGTCAGTGACTTCATTTCCCGCTGCCAAGTCAACTTCTGTCCACCTCGAGCCTTGCGCCATCCTACACCTGGTAGACTGAACAAGGCCCTCCTAGGTAAGCGGTGACCAGGCATGCGTAGCACGTGCCCGAGCCAACGCAACTTGTTCAATGCTATCTGTTGTCCTAGGGAGCTAGCATGATTATCACCACCTAGTACTCGCCTACGCACATCATCGTTGCGGACACGCTGGTGCCATCCGACACCAGCAATGCTACGCAAACAACGATGATCAAAGACTGGAAGGCGCCTCAAATCTTCAGACTGAAGTGGCCAAGTCTCACTACCATAGAGCAGAACAGTCCTCACTGTGGCCTTGTATACCCGGCCTTTCAGACGGAGGGAAATTCCCTTTTGTCGCCAAAGATATCTCAGGCTCAAGAAGTCAGCTCTGGCCCTTGCAATGAGTGAGCTGGTCAGTTCCTATGCGTCCATCATTGCTGATGTAGCTGCCAAGATAAGTGTATTGATCAACCACCTCGATCTCCTCGTTGTCAAGCGTCAAGGGGTCATCAATTAGCTTGTGGTCCTGCAGCAGCACTTTTACTTTGCGAAGTGCGTAGCAAATAACGGATCCACGCTGGACAGGCTATTCAGGGTTAATTTGCCGCCGCAACATCGTCGAAAACAAGACGATATCGTCCGCATAAGCTAGGTCAACTAATCTTTCAAAAGGGAGCACTTCAACGCCTACCTCGTGAGATTCCGTAAGGGAACACTTCTTGGTAGAATCCACTACGAATCTGAACACAAATGGGGAAATCAGACAACCCTGACGAACGTCACTTGTGGTCGGAAAGCTATCCGGTAGGACATCGTAGACCCTGACGCGTCCTGTAATGTTAGAGTATGGCGCACGTAGGATGTATACATATTTCGTGGGAACACTTTCCTTGCAAGTAATTCGAACAGAAGCGATCGATCGACTGAATCGAACGCACTCTTGAAATCGAGGAACACAGCTATTATCGGCCTGCGGTGTGTGTGGCGCTGCTCTAGCACCTGCCACAAAGTAAATCTACGGCCTATGCAGTCACGTCCTGGGCGGAAACCTGCCTGTTCTTTGCTAATCCGTGATCCTCCTTCCGCAGTGAAACGACGAACGAGAATGGAGGCCAGTAGCTTTGTCACAAATAGTGTTAGACTAACACCTCTGTGGTTAGGAAGTCTGTGCGACTGCTAATCTTGTATAGTGCTTTATAATCAATTGCATCCAATTAGCAGGGACACTCTCTTCCTTTCAGATACGTTAGAATATGGAGGTCAGTGCTTTGTAAAGGACCACACCTCCATCATCAAATAGTGCAGCTTGGAGGCAATCCCGGACAGCAGCACAAAATGACTGAGGGTTGTGATAACGTTTCGGATCTCGGCCTCCGAGCGAGTCACTAAACTAACCGTACTTGGCTCGTTCTGCATTACCTGAGTAAGAAGAGTTCCGGGAGCAGAAAACCACCTGAAATGACCTTGCAAGTGTTCCGCCCAAAGAGCCATACGCCGCTGCTTAATGTGTAGCAGCGCACCCACGCAGTCTCTGACTGTCGCACTGACGCTTGCTTTTCTGGGACCAGTGGTGCGGATTAGCTGGAAGAGTTTGCGGTAATTGCCTATTACTCCTACCTCTTCTACTTCTTGATCCCGACTGGTCCACCAGGCTCTGCTTTAGTGCACGCCTAATAGCCACATTGTGTTCAGAACCAAGCGGGAGGTGTCTTCCAGAATTCAACAGGTTCATCTACCTCTCGGATAGTCAGTGACTGGTGCGGTGAAGTGGATAGTGCCACAAGCAGATGTTCCTGCGTCATGCATGGTGCGCGAGATCCTAATCCATTGAAGCTCATTGTCATTAAGACAAGACAGCGAAAGTTCGATACTCTGTGTCTTGATAGGTTTGCATGACCGAGGGCTGAGACAATTCCCCTTTTGCCAATTGGAGGAAACACTTGATGCGCCTCCCGGTAAAGTTCATGGAAAAATGACAGCGTACTAAGGAATGATCAGAGTCGACATAGGTACTTCAGTACGAGCGGCAATCCAGGATGGAACCACTCAATCTGTAACTTATGGCTATGTGGTCAATTCGGGTCCATCGCTGGCCAGCTACAGGGGAGGCCAAGCGGAACTTCTGGGTTCACCTTGTCTAAAAGCAGTGCTACTAAGAAACAACTGGTTCTCGGCACACAGTTGCAGCACGCGCTCACCGTTGTCAGTCCCTTCGGAGTTAAGCCCACAATTACCACCTAGCTGAGCTTCTGAAGAACTCAGACGCCTTGCCTGTATGTTCATATCCCCTGCAAGTACTATAATATATGAACTAGTAGCACTGCGTAATAGCTCTTTCAGTTCGTGATAGAATGTGTCCTTGACAACATCTGAACTGCAGTAGGTGAGAGCAGAACTGGAAATCACAAAAAACTGCGTTTTGTACTGCTTCGTGAGTTATCCTTGGATGATGTCGTCAAACGGGCTGCACATAAACGACTGTTCACCGGAATCCAATCAACCAACAATGGCTCAGCGTTGGAGCTTAGAATGATACCTACACCAGCTTGACCAGTGAGTGCTGCATCGGCGTCTCCGGATGCGAGCACCAAATAACGAGAGGATAAGCCGAGTGCAGTTAACGTGACAACCCGTTTGGAGTCACTGATTCTAGTTTCGGACACACTGCACACATTAATACCCAGTGTGTCCAAGGTGCATGCTAGTACACCCCGTTGACCCATTTGTCTTAGAGTGCGAACGTTGAATGTCTCCATGGAAACGGGACAGCGTGGCCTTATAAGGGACTGTTGCCTATAGGCGTCCGGTGCGTGTCGCGAGAAGGCGGCTGCAGATGTTTCTCCAGTGGCACTTCGGTTGCTGTCAATTAAGCTGGGAATTATTGGAAGCTTAATAATGGGGGTCGGGATGGGAGTAAGAGCAACAGGTGGGAAAAAAGAAGGGAGGCGCCAGCAGAAGCATGTTTTCGCTTATCCGCCCTACTGTATGCAGCCG
>CALYDF020008093.1:0-11938 GCA_944474145.2 Dicrocoelium dendriticum | reverse complement strand
TGTGGTTCTACGTAGTAAGTTGAACCCAACTCCGGGAGGAATTACTCGACGACGTTCGATTAATTGGAAAGATTGTAAAGATCCAATGATTAGCGGTTCGTCCAATTAATTTGTAACCAAACAATTGCTTATAAATTCGTTTCCAAATTAGCCCTTCCACGCTTTTTAGTAGAACGCCGCTTAGAATTACGGGCCTGTACTTGTCCTGTAAGTCTTTGAAACCTCCTTTCTGTGTGGTTACAACAGCTGCCTCTCTCCAGTCCCGTGGAAGTCTGCCTTCACAAAGTGACATAGAGAAGCTCTTCAAGACAGGTTATTTGAGTATGTCAGCCTTCGGTTTGAGAATGACAGTATGCACATCGTCAGGTCTAGCCAACTTATGTGGGTCTAAACCAACCAGTATCCCGAAACCCGCCAGCTGCGGTAAACGAATTATCCAAAATTGTACTACTTTTTCACCAAATAAAAGTGATGGTATAGTAAACCCATCGCCCGTACCAGGCACTTTCTGAAAAACGCGCAGAATAACCTCTGCTTTGGCTATATCCTCTGTGGTATGACTATCGTCATCTGCCAATAACGTATTAACTCCCCGTCTTAAAGGAAGCTTGGTCTGAACATAACTATACTACATCTTCGCTTTTGCTCTTGCATTTTGGACTAGTCTGACTTCATAGCCATACCTCGCTTTTCGTTGCATCTTTGTTGCTGCATTGCGACATTTCTTGTACTGCGACTAACGGCGAAATCCTCTTGATTATTGTAAATTCTTCCAAGGAACGTTGCGCTTCTTGATGGCACAATCGACTCTGCAGTGCTACCATCTAAGTTTAATGATCGGAGGATGTACCAATTCCATCATAGAGTACTTGTTCCAAAAACACACGAAATCCGACCAGCCGACTCATTCAACGGTTTCTAAACTTTGCCCAACAGGTATACCGAAATGCTTAAAAATCGCGTCCTGGGGACAACTAGGCTCTTGCCATCCGAGTGATGCAGCCGGAGTTGTGCAAACAAAAGGCCCTTGTACAGGCGCTTTTCTTACCGTGGCCAAGCGCCAGCTGCTCGGCGTCGGGCACTAGCGGTGACGAAGCGGGATCTTCTTCGGCCCATCGGCTGCTGTAACGTCTGTCTTCCGTTACTCGAACGGAATATAGATCGAATGTGGCAGCATCTTTCAGATGCTCCCTAGTCACTTATTATCGGTCCGACCTTAACTGGCTTAGTGCGTCGCGTTTTATTTGCATGCTCATAACTGTATTTACCTGATGAGATGTATTGAAAATAAATCGCTTCGCAACCTTGACTTCACTATGTGTTAATGAACTGTTGTGATCAAAACGTCGTCGGCATTTCGTTTGAGCATCCTCTTTGAAAAGATTGCTTGCATATCCTTGCCTCCAATTACTTCGAACTTCTTTCGGTGCACTGAATATGCATAGAAGGAAAACAATCACCCACTCTGTTTATGAGTGTTCATTAAAATCCTGCTGGATGGAATCTCAAACCATGGGCGATATGTAGCGTGAGTTATCACGGCTCCATAACGCAAGGGTGATACCGAAATTGTGAAATTGCAACTACATGCTGAACGCCAGTTTTCGCCATTCTCAGGTGGTAGCATTTCACAACGGGAAGGAAGATGCCGATCATCGAACGTGTGGTGTCAAGAGTAATGTACTTACAGTGCGAAGACCTATCGAACCAAGTTAACTGTACTGGAAAAGTGCGCTGCTCAGCTCGCTCCATTACACTGTACTGCTCGGCTTACGAGATCAAATTCTTTTATAGAATGTCAACTGGTACCGACTATCGGTGTTACTGTTAAAACTGCGATAGATGCCCTTATGAGTTGAACAGTAGATTTATCACCATCCTTTTCGTTAAGGACAGTCACCGCTTATTTGCTAGTATGCAGCTGGTGTATTTATCCGTTTGCGATTCTTCAACATTGAACAACGTGTCAAAGGCAATAAAACTGAATTAACAACTTCCTTTGTGGGGAAGCGATTAAAACCAGTTTGTCAAATTAGGCTGTGGTACACTGCAAAATCTTCGTGCAAGATCACTCCCATCATAGCTGATTAATACAGGAAAAGAACAAGTTTATCTAAATAAAAGTGACCCTCTGCCTGATGGATAATTTCGCTGGCATAAGCGGGCCCATGTGTGATCTACAGACCACGCAGACTTCCATTTATTGAGCGCAAAGCAGTAGTGTACATTTTACTTGTTTAGTTGGCTAAGGTGGGCAACCCATTAGTTAATAAGTTGTGTTGATATGGCAGCAAGTGTTTGATATTATAGTAGCGCGTAGAGCAGCGATCAAGCAGGAGAAGGAAAAGCAACTAAAACCAGGGAGGACCGAAACGGGCGCAGACGTTATGAAGGAGATCGGACGAAGCACCACCAACGCAACAATATGAGCAGAGAGCGGCACGCGAGCAATGAACGTGAGTGTGCCTGAGCTATTGAGTACAGGAATGGGATTTGCCCGATAGGCTAATAAATCAGACTGAAACACCTTTGTCGGTGCATTCGGGAGTAACCTCAAGCCGAATAATGAAACCGAGATCAAGTAACTCAGTTGCTTTAGGATAACTACGAACTACGGAAGTAAAGCGACGGGGTCAGATACGAAGCCAGGGCCCCCCAAAAGATGCAGGCCAAAAAGGCACGAAGGTGACATGTTGTGATTCTCCATGTACGTTGTGATGTGGCACGGAAACATGGTCGATAAATGCGCGCGTGCGCGCAGCTTATGAAAACTGTGGTCCCGTGCAATAGAGATTGTGGTTTTCTGCCGCTTCGTTGTTGTTACTATATGCATAAATTGGGATGACCTATACTTGAAACTTTGGATTACAATGAAGGTTCTACGTAGTGAATCACAAACAAACAATTTCGGACAAGACACTCTGTACAGAATGGCGGTAAATCATCTGCACAGAAAATAAAATACATTGTATAGTTAGCTGCTGAATAGTAGGATCCAGCTAGGTTTGTTGGATATGCAAGCTGCATTCAGCACTGGAAACGGATGGAGGTAATCCAAACGCGGAAGTCCGATGTTCAAGGAATTGCTGATGTGAGTAGATTACAAAAGAAAATCAACGCCCTCTACAGGATTGTGGGGTGACTAGAACTTCCATTAATTCTCCAATTTCTGGTTTTTCATTTACAAGTATGTGTTCTACACGTGCTTCATTTGATCGGTGAACTACTGTATAATAAATAAATAACTGTTTCTTCCTAGACGGTTCGAGGTGTGGTCCAACTGTGTGGCCTGATCAAGCTGTACAACGAACGCCCAAAATACTTAATTGTTGATGTTTTGTTAAAAGGATTTCCAATTGGTTTTGTAAGTGACTGGAAATTTGAGGGTATCAGAGTGATTAAGCAACTGGGAACAATAACAGATGCAGAGTTAGCCAAACTTTCAAGTAACCTAATACGGTCATTCATGAAAGCGACCACAAGAGACCTGCTTCCATGCGGGGTATTTCCTCGATGGGTCTCTCCCGCACTTCCATGCTCTAACTGACTGGGTGCTGGTGCTGCGAAATAGCATGTAAGACTTCACTTGTTTCACAAATGTCATTTGTTATTAGGGCTGTTTTATGTATGCATTATGTGCGATGAATACTCAACCCGATCTGTCATTTGGATTATTCAAGTATGGCGCTCTTTTGTTATTCGCTAATAAATCGGTGGCAATATGCCTAACATAGGTCTAACTTTTTTTTAGGTTGGAAGCTATAATCCGTCACTGCAAGAGATCCGACCACTCGTGGTCAACAAGCAAATATGAAAGAAGACAAGGTATGAGGAATTAAAGAGCATAATACTGATAATCAACTTTTGCAGATAGGTTAATCATAGAAAGCATTGCTGAATCACGACGACGGTACAGAGCATTCTTGATCAAGTAATGTTACATCCCGCTAGGTTTTGTAAATAATAAAGAGCAGTAACGACATTCCAAATGCAATTGACTTTTTTCGCAGTTGTGGATTTTTAGCCCAAAAGTGATTAATAGTTACTTCAGGTGATCAACTAGAACCAAATCGGGCCGTAAGTCCCATGCAAAATATCTACGGCCCAAGGAAATCGAGGCACAGATATGAGCGGTAGGGTCGCACCCGATCAAAGTGAAGGTGAATAATCGTCTAAAATCTCCGAGCGATCCCTAGAGTCAGCCTATTTAAACGAAGCGACCAATGTATGGCTGTTTTTTGCAGTATAGCTGAAGTCTTAGTGGACTGGATACAGAACTACCTCCATCAGCATACAGTCCAAGTACACGTCGAGGTTGCGCTATCATCCCGTATCTCTGTGACCAGCGCAGTTTCATAAGGGTTTGTTCTTGAACAGGAATCCTTTCTATACTTTATCGATGATATCACAACACACCTTAAGTCCTCGATGCTGCTCTACGCCGACGACACGAAACTGTGTCGCATAAGCAATGTTCCAGCCGATATCTGTACACGTCTGTGAGCCCTCAACCGACCGTGCATGTGCTCTGGAAAACAACCTCCCATTCTACCCCAGCTCTGGCTATCTCTGAGTCCAAACCAGGACGAAACCACGGTCGTAGTTTGCCAGTGTTAGGAAGAGCGGCACCAAAATTTTTGCATTCGGGATACGATCCTCGCGATCGGAATGACCAAAGTTTACCACAAAGTGACCCGAGGTCTCAATAGAGGTTGCGAGTCGCAATCCAACCACACAGGGTGCTCCCCAAATTCAGCTTTAAATTACTTTCCGCTTTGCCAAGCGTTGCTCGCGGATCTCAGGAGCATAGTTTTCAGAGCATCAGCCGTGAACTACTAAGCTCTGAGTTCCCACCCCCCAGCTCAGGAAATGTCCATCTGACGGGTCCAAACACGACGAAACCACGGTCGGGGTGTGTCAGAGTTGGGAAAAGCAACACCCAAATGTTTCCTTCCGTGTAACTCTACGAAATGTCGCGTCCTCTCCACTCGCCCTTCCGCTTCTCCAGTATAGTTCCTGTAAAATGCTGTTTTCCGTATCTGGTCAGCTGAAAGAGACTTGGGCATCATCACTCAAGCCAACCATCCAGTATCTGTTTCCTGCCAAGAAGCAGAATCTGCTGTTAACTGCATGCTAAGTCTGTTAAAAGGCGCCTTCGGGTAAATCGACCTTCGCAATGTTTCCCTCTCCCAAACGAGTTCGTACGTCCTCACTTGGAGTTTGCTATCCAGGCTTGGAGCTCCTGGTTGCTCAAAGACCAGCCTAGGTTTGAAATCACACAAGGTCGGGCGACGAAATTAGTACGGGGTCTCAGAAACTTGGGTTATCCACAACCGCTCCGTCGCCTTGGTCTTTTCTCCATGAAATACCGACGGCCTCGGGGCGATTCGATAATCGTACCTGCAATCCTATTCAAACCTGTGCACTCCTGCCGCCACTTACTGAAACGGTAAATCTCGTGCTCCCATCTTCGTGTTCACCCCCTCCGGCTCACACATCAGTACAGCCGCGTGAACTGCAGGCGACATTTCCTCTCTCTGTGAGTCTGCTGACCGGAAAATGCCCTGACTGCCGACCTATTCTCAGCTTCTTCTGTGGATGATTTAAAGACTAGCCTGGACCGTCATCTTGCCGACCTGCATCGTGATCTTCCCTGAGAAGGCTACCTGCAGGCTACCTGCCAGACTAGTCCCAATCAGCTCTCTGCCGTTTCTCACCAGGCGCAACAGCTTGTTCCTCTGCCCTCAACTCTTCCGATTTACATGATGATGGAAACTATTTTTCCTTTATGCTGGTCATTTTCCCTCGTTCATTCACTCAGTATACACGTTACATACACGTGGAAAACACCTCAGCTATTATGCCGCAATACAAAAGATGAGAAGAAGAAAATATCAGTGGAACGCCGGCTGAGTCCCCATTAACAGATGGACATCGTTCCGGAAAGCTAACAGCCGACTATCGTGCCGCAAAAGTTATATTATGACTGACGTGTGAGATCGTGATTGGAGGGAGAGGTTAATCACGGGGAAAGTGACAAAGGAAGTTACAACACAAACGCCATTAGGACCGGCTCCTAGCCATATCAGCAAGTCTGTCCAACCAAACGTGTTCACCGTCCTTAGGACCCCAGCCAGGCAGTCTGGGTGCACCAACCAACGTTAATACGAAATGAGAGTTTTCCTCTCTCTCGACCAAGTCATCGCTTGGACTCCTCTCCTTCTCTTCCAATCACACCCCCAGCACGCAAACATTGCACGTCGCGGAAGTCAGTGTGCTGGCATGCGCGACACGTGGCCCAGCCATCGGAGCCTGAAGCGTGGCATAATGGTGCTGAGCGGTTCACATGCTCTTCCTGCACCAAATAAGCGACGCTGAACACGCGCATTACTCACGCGGTGCTCCCACCAGATATTAGCTAAGCTGCGAAGGTAGCGAGGATAGAATGTGACGAGCCACTTTCTGTCTGTCGACCTGATGGAACAGATTTCACAACCGGACGGCTGCGTATTAGGCGCTGCTCTCCTGGGAGAGAGTAACGTCGTGTCTGCGCCACAGGTAGCGGAGATTGGCAAAAGCACCTCGAAATTTGCTATACGGTTCGTAACCTCATCCTCGATCCAACGGGCTTTAATATAACTGCCCAAGTACTTGAATTCCGAAACTACTTCTAGCAGAACACCACAAAGCGTTGGCGCAGAAGTGAGTCCTTGCCAATCTTGGTGGAATACTTCGCATTTTGATGAAGCAAGGCATAGCCCAAACGGTAGACAGATAGTGTTAATCGATCCATTGCTGCTTGACATGTTTGGGAGCTGTCACAGATTAGGGCAATATCGTCCGCGTACTCCAAGTCAAGGAGTCGCTTATTAGGAAGCAGCTGCACACATTCTAGGTCGGGTTCAGCGAACACTGATTGCATGACTTCGTCAACCGCAGGCATCCTTGTCTTACACCACTGATGATACTGAAGGGTGGCGACAGCATGCCATCAACCCTCACTCTGCCCGAACTATATGCGTATAGCGCTTTAATAATGTTTACGTATTTATCGGGTACAACTTTCCTCAGCAGACAATCCCAAAGGGCACATCGATCGACTGAGTCAAAGGCATTTGATTGTCGAGAAACACGACAATGGTGGGTCGCCAATAAAAATGGTGGTGCTCCAACGATTGACGCAAGGTGAAAATGTGGTCGGTGCAGCGCCGACCTCGATGAAAAGCGGCTTGCTCTTCATGGAGCTGGCTTTCACGAGCGCCAGTCAGTCTGTGGTGGATGACACAGACATGCAAGGTAGAGGTAATTGAAATCATCCTGATCCCTCTATGATTGCAGCACTTCGAACGAACGCCTCCCTTGAAATTTGGGACAATGACGGAGCAGCTCCAGGCCGTCGGGATTGTCTCCTGCTCCCAAATTTCCACTAGCAACTCTTGTAACTTATCTACTAGAGCAGGTCCCCCCGAATTTGAAGAGGGGTGGTAGAATTCTATCTGCCCCAGCGGCCTTATGTAATTTCAACAGACTGATCTCACGTTCGACTTCTGCGTGTGAGAGCGGACCCAATGAGACGGATCAGACAGATTGGCGCCCAATGCTCGAAAATGAAAGCAATAACTTAGGTTGGTTAAACTGTCTTGCAAAGTGTTCGGCCCAACGTTCCAAGCGTTTTGACCGGCTGTGGATCGGCTGCCCAATCTCGTCGCTGATAGACTCGCTACCAGATCTCCTTCTGCCTGTTTCCCTCATTACATGGAATAACCTAGATGATTATTAAGGTTAGCGGCTGTTTCCATCTCAGAGGTCCGATGAGACCACCAGGTTTTGCGGTTCTTCTTCAGACTAGCACTCAGTTTTGCCCTGAGCTTTTTGCGAGGCTCATTGTATTCGCTTCCAGCCGGAATGCGTCGGCGAGCATCCATAAGTTCCAGAGACTGTGTAGAGACCTAATGTCTTGGTTGGCAATTTGATTTGTCACATGAAGACATGCCTGCTGATAGTAACGTTTGACGAATATGCGACCAGTGATCTTCGACAGTATTCAATTGGCGCTTTCTCAGCCCGGATGTCAGCGCACTTTGCCACACATTCAGAACACCTGGTTTCACCAGATGGCTGTTGTCAATCCGTTCACATTGACGTTCCGGACGTCCACCGAAACGCACCCGGAGGTCGGTGTAGACAAGTGCGTGGTCAAAGTGCGCTGGTGCTCCAAATCGAGCGACAGTTTTGGACACAGCCGCTCCAGCAACAATTGATCGCGATATGATCGATTTGTGTCTACGGCTGGCCCGAGGCTGGTGGGCGGCAAGTCAAGATTCTGCGGGTGCCGTACCGAAAATTTGTGCTCGCAGGAAAGAGACGAGTATCTTCACACAGCTGTAGCAATCGCTCACCCTTATCATTACGGATGAGTACACCATGTTGGCTGCCCAGATGAAGCTCAACAGAGGACAATTTACCGACTTGGGCGTTTAGATCGCCAGCCAACATCATTGTATCTGTGCTTCTTCTGTAACGAAGGAGATTATGAAGTTGCTGATGGAAATCATATTTCAAACAACTAATGCTATAGTTTGCAGGAGTGTAGGCCGCAATGACAAGTAGGCACCGTCTGTTCGCGCGCAAATTCGTCGCAAAGAACGAACCAGCTAACCTAAAGACGCATATTCGACTGTTGACTGTGATCCAATCGATCAGGATAGCTTCGTCCCGAGGACACAAAACAATGTTGACGTCAGCTTGACCGGCATTTGGAGCTGCTTCATCGCCAGACAAGCGCAATGAGAATGTGGCGCCAGTGTCGCATGTGGGGGATCTCAGAGTAAGCTCGGAGCTCGAACCGTGCAGGCGGGTTTGTGCTAAACAGCAAATATCGATCGATAAGGTCTCTAGTGTGTGAGCAAGTGCTGCCTGTTGGCCGATTTATGGCAACGTGCGCATGTTGAGGCGTGCCAGTCTTAGTGAGAATCGAGGACTCCAAAGGGAAACAGATGAACTGAAGTTGCCCGCTTAGTTGCACATGGACTTGTCGACTGGATTGGAGCGAAGCCCTTGGACTGTGCGTGGGTTGAAACTAGGAGACAAGCGACTATTGAAGCAAGGTGCGGGAGGGCCAAGAATTTGGGGAAGAAAATGAAGTTGGAACGGGACGAGAAGGGTGAAGAAGCACAAGTAGGGGGAAAAGCAGACGGGAAGGCCTGAGCAGTAACATCTAAACCGCCATCCACCCTACTCGATGCGGCAGATAGCGTGTCTTTGATTATCCTCTGCGACGGCCAGAGCATCAAGAAACACTTAAAAGAAAGGTTTATTATATTGCGTGATCATAATACTGATAGTTTGCCTAGGTCTAGACAGGAGAAAGATTAGGGTTTTCAATCAAAACCTTTGGTTCAAATATGTATATATATATATATATATATATATATATATATATATATATATATATGTATAAACCTGCCATAGCGACCATCTGTTTAAGGCGACCACCTGTCTATAACGACCGCCCAAAACATCCCAAACCATTTCTTTTCTAGATAATGTCCATATGCATGAATTTGTCCACGGTGATCACCTGTCCAATGGACCACTTTTGTCGGTCCCTTGAGTATTCGCCTTAGACAGGTTTGACTGTATATACACCTATTTATAAGCTACTTAAGATTCTCACAGGGCACGTTCGGTAAAATCTTGTTAGCTAATCACATGTGCTTGCAAAATTAATCGCAATGCGGTCTAACATTTGGCGATTAAGTAAGTTATTGAATGCGTTGGGGGTCAATTTGTAAAGCTTTCGAGGTAAATTTATCCAATCTGGCCAGAGTTATGCATGATGATAAAAGAGCAGTAGACATCAGTTAAATGCCACTAATGGTGTCTTTGAATGGAGCCATACATGCGTGTTGGCAGATTTTATCCAATTCAAACCTTCGGAGGCAAACTTCTTGCCACCTAATTTTCAACATAGAGAAGATTTATCATCGTTCGCTTATTCTGGAAGGAGAATTGTCAGCGCATTAGCCTTCAATGGATCCTTGAAGGGAAAAAGAATCAGCTGAAGAGTGCAAAATTAACAGAAGACAGGTTTTCAGTAATGCCATAAACGAAACCCAGTTAATTCCCGAAATTGGCTAACAAGTTAAGCGTAATAATAATAAGGCGCAGGAATATAACAATTAAGTAAAACGGATGCAGAATGTACACCAAATACAAATATGGAACAAAAATAATTGTATACAACATTAACATTGTTCAAATTTTTCTTAGTCCCAGTTTCGAGTAGAGAGTTGCAAACTCAGAACCCAAGGAATCGCCTCGACCAAGGCAAATTAACTCGAGAAAACGTGGTGCCTTCGCTGCAATGCAGGATAGAAGCAATCAGGTAAATTGAAAGGTGAGAGAAAATCGAGAAAAGCAGGAAAAAAGTGTTGCGGGCCGTCAAATATTCCCGGAAAAACGCGCCATAACCCCGGCAGAATGGCTGTGGAAACGGAGGTTCAATGCCTCCCCACAACGCAGCCGAGCTCAGCCACTCCGAGACGCGGCCCAACTGCGCACCTTTCGACAATGCTCATTTGCAAACTACCATCTCTTCGTGGTGACTGTTTTCCCTAAATTAATAACCCATTGCATTGGCTGTGATTCGCCATTTGTTGGTCGTAAAAGAGCCTACAGAGGACCGCCTGTCTTTTCTTTCCTCTTCGCCTTACTTGAAAGTCGGTCGGGTCACGTGATTGCGTGTGAGTCGTTAGCTATCCAGCCTTCGCGTCTAAGTCATTAGCGCGCGTCTATCGTAACCCCTCTCGAGTGCCTCCGTTCTGAGCTCAGCGTCCATCCGAACACATGCGGCTAGGATCGTTCACACACTCGCTCAATTTTCCGTCTCATCGGTTAAGCTAGCGTCATCAGGTCAGCGCAAGACCGTTCGATTGGCCAGCGTTACAAGTCGTCATCTTAGGCGTGCTCCAACCGTGCCAGCGACAATCGTATCAGGCAATTACGCTATGATGTTGAGAGGCGATCCCTTAGTTAATACACAAAGCGATTTGAAATAATAAAAATCTGACGTGTCTTATCTGACTTCTTTTAACCTACGAGCACCTGGGTCTAGTAGCATAAGCAGTGGCTCCAGCAGAGTACAGCCTGTAGAGAAAAGGATGTGAAATATAAAACAAGCAGTATAAAACAAGCAGTATTCTATCGATTGGTGCAAAAGCGTAACCATACTCAATTATTGGATATTGCATGTGCACAATAGGACATGAACCTTAATTGTTTTATGAAAGGGGACTGAGTAACTATAGTGCGGCGAAACAGGCTCCATTTTATCCGCTGCCGCGTGGACCCTTGTACGTCACATATTGCAAGCAGTTGCAGTATTTGCGAATGTACCAAATTGGGCTTTCATTGACACATGGAAGAAACCGTTTCGTTAATGAGATTTGATATTTTCTCTTCTATCACAACTTATTTTCGTAGCACTATATAACTTGGTTTCCTTCTTATTATTACATCGTTGTTCCCCGACAAGTAAACCGTACTATGTTATATCATGTTTGATCTGGTCCGTGCAGAAACAACTTGTTTCGCTTTCGCTATTATCACGATAAGTTTAATATTACAGTTGGATTCCTTTGATTTTGCTCATGTTACGCAACTCGAAATAACTATTCCCACAAAGCCTGTCGGGAACACCGTTGTTTGCTTCGGGGTTCCCTCGGATACAGACAGTGGGGTCCTATCTTGCCAGCACGCAAGAAGTATTAATTCCACCATTTAATTTAACTGGCGTAAAGCTGTAATATGTACAATGTCTACCTCATTTGTGAATAAGTGCGCTTGCTTCAATTACCCTCACGAGATCCCTAACCCGTACCAGCAGGTTTTCTTGGGTAAAGCATTTTTTCTCACCAGGGAACCAGTAACAATGCGT
>CALYDF020008092.1:0-11950 GCA_944474145.2 Dicrocoelium dendriticum | reverse complement strand
CACAATATTATTTGAAAGCTCTGGCGCGATGCGATTCGAGCGCACCATCTTGAGTTCAAGATCATTACTCGCTTGAGGAATGGTCAGAGAAAATGATGATAAATTTCTCCATCAAGTAATCAAACATTATATCCTGCGATCGCTCGCTCGCAGAAATGTTAATTAAAATTCCAACTAAACTATTTCCATACGGTAGTTTAAGCGTGATCTTGTGATCCAGTATGCCACGGGTTTCCTGTTTTCTGATCACTCCCAATACCAAATTTGACACAGTTAGTTCCCTTCAGTAAGTGTAGTAGCGCAGTAAGAAGACGAAGACTGGCATCTACACGCACTTCGTATTGTCTCATCAGTGCTTTTAACAATAACTCAGTGAAGGGTGCGAACAAGTATATGTTTGGCGGCATCCGGTTTCAGATTTTCCTGTCACTGTGGCCAGCCACAGGACGCCTGCGCCTACAGAGGGACCATGCATGGTTTGCACTGCTACACCCACAGCTCCATCCACACACCCCATATCCAGTGTAAACCCGAAGGAATAAGACCGGGAGGCATGTGGATGGGAGCCACGTTTCATCAATGGAGCCGGCCCACACTCCTTCACAGGCAAACACAAGCACGTTGTATTTGGGAATCAAGCGCACCCAAGGTGGTGGCTGGACCGGGGTCCGCTCCACACTGAGTGCATGGAACCCATCTTTGATTCTAACACGGCCACAAGGACCGTGCACCCTGTTCCCTCCAGAACGACCAACTGTCTCCTAGAGCCAGTATGGACGAGGTAGTGGGTAATAGACAGCTAGCCACTTTGCCAACATGCACATCAAACCCAGCCATACCGGGGATATCAAGCAACAGCCAATCACTTGAGGGAAAGACAACCAAGAAAAGCAATCGAGTAATGCATAAGGAAACGGTGACATAAATCTTTAATTAATGAGCATATGCAATAACTTGTTTACAAATGAATCCGAGATAAGTTCACGAGGTCAGAAAGTATATTTTACGGAAATGACACAAACACGAAAATGTTATCCAAATTAACTACAATTAGCTTAAGCGACGTGTGCAAGTTTAAAGAAGATAGGTAGGCATTTATATGAGAAAGACGAGCATTAGGACAATATTGAAAACCCAGCACCTGAAATAAAGAGACTTAGCATGCAAGTACGCTGTTGGTAAATCGAAAGCAGCGTACCTACAAACGCTGCGCCGGTTCTGCCTACTTTCTCTGCAAGACACGTCGTCGCTTCGGTAGTGGTCCCGAGTGGCCTCGCTCATAGCTCACTAAGCCTGCCAGACTCAGGCACTCGCGACTGCATGTGCCAAAGCACCATGCGCTCGATGTCGATGGAGTACAACCCATCCGTGATTGCCGCTTCCGCACTACCCGCTTCTTCTCTGCATGTTTGAGGTCTTTCGCCCGCACTTCGGCAACTGCCTTCGTGATCAGATCGCGATATGCACGCCTATCAATCGCCTTCGATTCCCCTGTAACCAAGATTAGAACGTGAGAGGCTCAGTTTAATCCTGTTCTGGTCACGTAACCTTGGTTTCCCCTCATGCAGCTTCCCAATACTCAGCTGAGCTTATAAGAGTTGTTTCGGTATCCGCGTTGAATCCATAGGCCACACATGACCGAGTCACCACAGGTGTCACAGTAAAAGTATGCAGTCCACTTCATACATCCCAATTTATCGCAACGATTCCGTGTCAGCCACTCTGTCGTCCCAGCTGATGCGCAAAATTCGTAGCAGACACTGCTGATGGGACCACTCGAGAAATCGCACATCCCGACGGTACATCGTCCACGTTTCACTGCCGTTTGGAAGAACGCACAGAACCATGATTTTGTACGCCATCACCTGCATGCCAATGCTAAGCTGATGGTTGTTCCACACTCGGTACTCAAGCTTCCCGAATGTCGCCGCTGCCTTCGACACGCGGATACGCAGTTCACCATGTAGCTGCTGATCAGTCGACATCACACTCCCAAGGTAGCTGAAGCGGGAGGTGGTTTCTAATACTTCAGCACCAATGCTGATTCGCGGCAATATTGAAGCTTGCATCTCCGGTGAAGGTTGAAAGACACAGACAGTTTTGCTTGTGTTGATGGTGAGGCCGAATTTTGACGCTGTCGAATCCAAAGCACAAGTCATGTGCTGCAACTCATCCGCGCTGTGTGCAAACAACGCACAGTCGTCGTTGAAAAGCAACATACGGATAGTTGCATCACAGACTAGAGATCTCGCACCGAAACGACGGACGTTCAGCAACCCACCCACAATAAGTTACTCCAGATGAACACCGTAAGCATAAGCTGCATCAAAAGCACAAGATATCATGGCATGAAGATATATATTAAACAGGGCAGGAGCTAAGTCACAGCCTTGCTTCACACCAGTGACAACTGCAAACTCATCTGAGGTCTCTACATTTGGCTGCACCCTCGCCCGCATACCACTGAGCAAACGTTCGACTACACGTACAAAATTACGCGGGCAACCAAACTTACCCAACACCAGCCACAATGCCTCGCGGTTCACCGTATTATATGACTTGGTGAAATCAACAAAAAGCGAGTACAATGGCTGGTGTCGTTCTCTGCACTTCTCCTGCAACTGACGAGTCGCCAACACTATAACAATAGTGCGGCGACCAGAACGGAATCCACATTGCTCATCCGCCACGTTAGGTTTCATAACCTGACTGACGAGGCGGTTGAGCGGAATTTGAGCAATCAACTTGCCCACACAACTCAGCTAGTTGATGCTACGAAATTCGTGCAACGTTGCTTGCAACCTTTGCTCCTGTACAATTGCAGCACAAGGGCATCCTTCAGCTCAGGAGGCACCTCTTCCTCAATCCATACACGTTGCACCAAGTGGTGCAGCGCAGTCACCAAGGCAGGTCCGCCGTGTTTCAGTATTTCAAGCGGGATCCCGTGGGCCCCAGCACTCTTGCCGTTTCGCAGCTGAGCAAGTGCTCACTGCGTCTCATCCAGCGTCGGCGTGTCCGCCAGACTCGTCTTCACCTTTTGCTGCTTGAGACAGTTAAGTTTAGGTCAGTTGATCTCTGAACGGTTGTTCAAGAGACAGTCAAAGTGTTTTCGCCAAACCTACATTATGTCTGCATTCGGTGTGCAGGATGCGCCTGAACTCCCATCGATCAGCGTCCTCAGCGGCTCCAATCTCGGTCCATACACCGCCATCAAGGAGTCATAGGATTCCTTGTGTTGGCGGCTTTCGGCATAGCATTCCATCTGCTTCGCATTCTCCGTCCACCATCCCTATTTTATGCGACGGAGCTCTCGGGTCAGTCGCCGTCGATGTTTGCGAAACTGACTACTCTTCCCCAGGTCACTGAGGTCTGCAACAGCTGTCACCTGGTCGCGAATGTGGTGCCACAAGTCGCCTACCGTGGCTATGCAGTTTACATCACCTAGGCGTGCAGCCAGCGTCTTCTCCAGCTCAGTACGTTTCGCCCCATTACCTATGGAGAGAATGTTAAATTTACACCGATGCACGGCGGGAGTACAAAACATAGATTTAAGAAAATATATGTATAGTTTGGTGCGCACAAATTTGTGATCCGTGGCACACTCAGCTCCACGCAATACACGTGTCATGCGCACTTCACGCATGTCACGCTGACGTACGATGACATAGTCGAGCAGGTAAGCGTGACCACACCGTGGGTGCGCCCAAGTTGCTATATCAGTCGCACTCATTGCAAACCGAGTGTTCGAGATCGTCAAGCCGTGAGTGGCACACAGTGAGAGCAGCCTGTCACCGTTCGCATTCGCTGAACCAATGCCATGCGCACCGATAACATCTGTCCACACCGATGTATCACGCCCAACGAGCACGTTGAAATCATCCAGCAGAAATAGTCGGTCGCTCCTCGGCATAGACCGTATCACGGAGGATAGCTGAGTGTAGGATTGATCACGCATGTCATCATGATAACACATGGTCGGAACGTACGTGCTTATAAAAGTGGCAAACTTACTTCTCCCGAGTCGTTGACGAACAGTCATCACTCGCGCGTTGATTCCTGTTGGTTCACCCACCAGCAGGCCATGCAGGCGATCGGATATTGCAAATCCGATCCCATTTTTACATGGTGCTGAGGTGACCTTGCCCACCCAGTAGAATGTGTAGCCAGCATCCGTTTCATGCAACTTATTTTGCTCAGCGAGCCGGGTTTCACTGAGCGCAGCAATATGGATGTGGCAACGCGCCAACTCCATCGCGAATAGTGCAGTGCTTCGCTGGGGGCGCTCACTCGAGTTCCGGTCCAGTAGTGTGCGCAGGTTGCAGCACCCGATGCTGAGTGCTTTGCGCGCAGGCATACGATTGTATTGGTGGGCAATCGCACGCAACGTGGTCGTTGTGCTCTGGAGGTTTTCTTTTGGAGCTTCGCCCGGAGGCTTCGTCTCAATTGCCTGACCCACAAGACAGTGGGGAGCAGATCCAGCTGGTGAATTTGATTGCAGAGACAGATTGGGATCTGCTTGACGGCCGTCACCCGCAGCCTTGGAGGTACTGGAACGATTTATATATATTTTTGCGACCGTAGTAGGATACAACTGCGACCACGGCCAGACGCAGGTGCGTTTTTGCGGGTTTGCGCCAATTTGACCAGGGGCTGCCTGGCTTGAGGCGGGCAGTAACAAACCATTGAACACCCGGAGGTGTCCTCCCACCGTCAGAGACAATGCGCGGCGCTTGTGCTCTACGCCAATCAAGCTGTGAGCTTATAACACGTAGACCTGTTTTCTCCCGTGGCGAGGTTTTACGGGAAGAGGGCCATCGACCACTTCCTATCCTCTGAAGAGGATGAACTAGGATACTGGCAGGGCGACCACACCTGACAGGAGAACGACTCGGGTCTTCAGCCAAAGGCTCCGCCTAAATGTACACCCGAAAGGCAGCGGGTATAGCATATGGCCAGTTTACTGACTCATGCGGATTGGTGTCCTGGATCTTAGCAAGGAGAAGGGCGAAACCCAACGCCCCCCTAACGGTCGCCACGAGGAGGCGTCCAGGACATGAGCCAATGGAGCAACAGTAGCAGCAGTGGGTAGATCATGTGTGAAGATCTAGCCACCTCCAGCCTCAGCGCACCATAGGCTCTCCCGCCTGCGACCAAACGTACATGCGAACAAACAAACAGACCAACACATGATGAGCGAGACAGGGTTATCACCCCCTATCCACCAATGCAGTCTAATGATGACTGATAGTTGTTTCTGAACAAAAAGCAGCGCCTTTAACCAGATAATTTCCATCACTTCTGAAAACGGCGAAGGCGAGAAATGGTGCGCTGTAATAGAATGGTAAACGCTGAAGTGAACCCGACTTGTTGACATGTGGTCAATAAGTGTCGGCCGATCCAAGAGGCTGGTGGCTTACGCAGACAAGCAGTTTCCTGCGGGGTGGAACGTTGAAGCCACTTAGGTATTTGCGCCTTCATTTTGAAACTCAATGTTCTATCGGTCCTGCCAATATAACTGGCTCCGCAGTCACATATGAATTGCTAAATGCAACGCGATTTGCCCCCGATAAGCTGAGTCTAATTTAGATAAGGCAGTGGCAGTTTTTGGGTTTATTATTGACAACAACCTTGGCGGCATAGTAAGTTGTCTGCACGACACAGATCAGACGACTTGTGGTCCTCAACGAGGAGAGGTCACATATAGATGGCAGCTTAATGACTACAGTCTTTTTGGGTAACGTGTACACTAGATCCTTTGGTCCACTCGACTATGTTTCTCGGTGAACCTTTGGGGGCAGCCTTTTTCAATGAGCGTGTTGGTCCTTAACTACAGTTCTTCAGCCAAGCAATCAGCGGAGCAGATTTGTCTGGCACGGCTAATCAGATTGCTCACGAGCGTCTGCTTTTATGGCGATGGTGTGAAGCTAGTACAATGCAGATACTGCCCGGACCATATTGATTATCTGCAGAGGGAGCTCACAATTTGCCCGTTTTCTCTGCGGCTGATAAGAATACTTAAGTACGGTAGGCAGATTTCCTCTCTACCTCACAGGAAACCCGCACGTTGGCATGCGCAGAATTTTGTCCCGTTACCAACTGCTTCATCTGATACTCCGAAGAACAAATTGCCAAATATTATACTAAATTGATATAGCCAGACAGTCCGTAGCCGACATATGCCACAAAATGCATTCACAGCCAAATGGAAATTATTTAAAGTCCTCAAATAAGTATTGTAAGTTGCTCTTTAATGGCTTTCAAAAAGCATAAGAAAAGCTACGAAAAATGTACAATGGTCATATAACCAACGTTTGTTTAGGAGCCAATTCACTGTAAACTGTCGCGAACATTGTAAGAAGCCTCATATCAAGAGTCTATGGCTGCGACCTCTAAAGCAAATCTTGATGAATCTTAAGGATTTGTTGCACTAGGAAACGTACGCTTACATACCGAATCGTAAAAACACAATATAACATATAGAATCTGAAATACTCATGCCAAAACTGGTGCTACTGAGGCCGAAGACTGAAACAACCATGCGCTCCAATTTTCCTCATCTAATACGCCGTCACCCAATACAGTTTATCAAGCGCATAAGTGACCTGCGGATACTTTACATAAAACCGCACCAAACTAAACAGATTCTTGGCCCCGGTAAGTTGAGATCAATATTCATACCCGACAATTCGCCAGATGAAATATTCCAGGACGATCCAAAAATATCTAACAAGCCAAAAATTTATCTCAATATGCACTCATGAAACAGCATGCTAATCGCTGTTCCCGGTGAACTGTCTTTAACTTAGAAACAGTTTTTACACTACAGATGTATATATCTTTATATTTATTTATATATATGTATATAATATTAGTATTAGTATAAAGTCATTATGTTTAGACGTGCAATCTGGTATGAGGATAACTGGTACAGTAGACGTTCCCGGATCCCAAAGGCCCTTAACTAGTTTAACATCTGCTTGCGAGTTGCCCAACTGGATGCATGGTGTATATCCGGAAACCGGAGCAGCAATGGTTAGCCAAATTGAGATTATATAATGTAAAGTTAGTATAACGCGAAGGGAGCTTGATTCACTATCGCTTCTTAAGAAATAAAAAAGGTTGTGCGAAAAAATTCCCTTGAAATTATCGGGTTATTGGCTCAGCTATCCCAGCATTTGCCGCCTTTAGTGATTTCTGGTGAATATTGTCGACTCATTTAGAACAATGGATGCGTAATCAAGACAGCAATCACAATTAGCAGTCATTGATCTATAACGTGACATTTGTAAATACTTGTGAGCTAGGGACTGGGCAATTATAAGACAAAAGTTGAAAGCGCTTCGGAATAATAAGGCTTAACGCATCCGTAGATAATCAATAGTTCTGCGGCACATCAATTTGGTGTGATACGTGGGGTGAAGCCACGCTTAACATTCCGAATGCTGCTCACATATTAATGCAGTAGTCTGTAATTGGCAGAACACTTTTTTGTAGGCAATGTTAATGTAAGTATTTGATTTTACCGACTGGCGTGGCTCAGTGCTTTCGCTGCACAAAACAGTTACTTGTGTTCCCTTGCCCAGGGTTAGCACTGCACGCAAGCTACGCTACATCAATTGTTTTCGTGCGCTTTCGAGATATGTTCCGAATGAATGGTGATTTTATTGCAGAACGCAGAGGCTTAAATTCCAACTCATCTATAACCAGCTCGTTGAACTAGCCAAAATCTCCATCCACGTATTGTCAAGGATATCGTCAGCCTAGATGGTTTCGCTAAACAAATCTATCAGCAGATAGTCATGTGTGATTGTACAAAACAAGTCAGTGTGTCTTCCTGTGGATAATCCGCAAGACACACAGACGTAAATTATGGGGACTTGACCACGTAGCAAAAGAGGACGCTCCATGTTTGGCTACTTGATCATGAGCTCTTAGCTGCTGAGACTAGATCAGGCATGTACGGTAAATTTGCCGCTCTGAAACCAGATTGGCGTTGTGTGACGGTTGAAGCGCGGAAAGCTTGGGATATGCACTTTAAGGTCAGCATTGAATTGCTCACTGCCGGTGCAGGAAACACTAGATCATGAATAATGAATTCAGAGAAGATGAGGATATGGATTTATCCTGGTTGCCGGACCCTTGACATGGCTTAGTTTAGACACCAATCCAAACAGCTGAATTTGATGGCTTGTTGTATAGATATCGGTGGCTTTATTTTTAGAAGACAAATGTTGCTTTGTGGTTTTTGATTCAACAAATTGTAAGCTTGTGTTTACATGGAATGGATGTGAAAAATACGTTATGGTAAAAGCTAACAAACCCAGACAAGATCCGAGCGGTGGATTGCAATAACTAGCCTTCGATTAGCTGGATCGAATAAATGTAATCGACTATGTTTGCAAAAAGAATTATGTCAATAAATCGACCCGAGTAGAGTGCCAGAAAAAACGATCGCACAGCCGTATGTTTTAAGATATGTCTGGACCTTGTTCCCCTAGTTCACCATCAGACAAGCCAACGCCCAAAACTTCCAACAGGAATTTACTGAGACATAGCATAAAGCAGTGAAAGGTTGCTGCCGTTGGATGGAGCTGACTGCCACCGGTAGCATATTATATACGACCGTAAATGTTCAGGAAGGAACCATTTCGTGTTTAGTACGTACTAATAGTCAGATAATCTATTAAAATCCGGGTCGTAATACGCAATGCTCGGCTTCATCCCACTGAACAATGAACAAATTATTTTCATTAGAATGATATATCACCAGGAATAGAAATACCTGGTCACTTTTAGCCAGTTGAGTCCCAACAGAACTATTTCAATACCTTTACATCTTTCGCGGCAGTTAACTATAGATTATTAAGGTAGACCCAGAGCAAATTGGCATAGTACTGGCTACCTTGCTAATCTGTCACATTTGCAAGTTAATAAGCACCAAGCAATAATATCCCATAATAGTTGGAGTGAAGCACTTATACACGGCGACACTATAGTCCACAAGCCCCATTAACTTTCAGCCTTACTCGATGACTGATCTGATTTTGACTATGTCCGTGTTCCGCAACTCTGTGGTTACGGAGAGGTAGCGGTTTACTAGACAGTCCGAATTACCTTTTTCCTTTTACCGATGTGGAAGTTAGCATTTCTTTACCGAGGAAAGTCGTCATAAACAAAGTATCTGCCATCAATGTGGAAAATAAGGGCACTTGGCACGAACTTGCCGATCCAAAGCTGGGGCAGCTGTTTCATTACGATTTCTCAAGAATCCCGTGAAAATCATCCAGTCTTCAGACAAAAATGATGAACTAACCACTAGTTGGAAAGCTACGTCGAGCCTCTGTATAATTCACAAACCCTACGTTGTACAATTGGAAATGAAAGGTTAGTTGGTTAAAATGGAAGTTGTTACCGATGTCTCAGTTACCAGTCAAAGTATCACCCAAATTATCCCTCTGTGAATCAACTTTGCGGATGTACACCGGGCAGCTGATACCTTTCCTGGTAAAATGCAATGTTCATGTTAATTATCATGGGGAGCAGCGGACATTACATGCAAATGTTAAAACATGCGATTGTCCAAACTTACTCCGACGCGACTGGATTAATTATCTTCCGGCTACGTTAGAGACAGTGAAGTTTACGTCCATTAAGCAGCGCTTGTAGGATGTGCTCAACAAATATTCTGACGATTTAGATGATAAACTGGGAATATTCATTGGATAACAGGCTAGTATCAAAGTATGGCAGGGAACTCAGCCGCGTTATTCCAGTGCGCATACCCTACCTTATTCCCTGAGATTAAAGGTAGAAGACGAGACAAAGTGATTGCAAGCAGCAGGAACAATCGAGCCGGTCCGATACAGTGAGTGGGGAGCTCCAGTAGTTCCGGTCTTGAAGCCGGATGGTATTATGCGTATTTGTAGGGACTAGAAATTAATTGTTAATCGCTGTTGAATTCTATGTAAATATCCCTTACCTCAGATAGAGAATCCATATGCTACGCTGGCTGACGGAAAATGTCTACACAGATCGGCCTCAGTCACGAGTACTTGCAAAATAAATTAAGACGAGACCTCTCGCTTATGCTCTACGTAAGTACCTACATGGGTCTATTCCAATACAAACGTCTACCCGTTGAAATCAGTCCAGCCCCGGAGATGCTCCAAAGGATTACTGACAACCTTATCATAAAGATATTCCTCACACTTGCGCCTATCTTGAAGACACCATTTACAAGAAGTACAGATGCTAAATAGTTACAAACGCGATCCTCTTTGCTCGATGGTATGGAACTGATTGCACCCAATTGAAGATGTCCAATAGTACAAGTTTTCACATTCCTTTCGTTACCTGGGTTGCCGCCTCGATTAAAACAGAGTACACGTGTTACAATAGAAAGCAAGCTCATTCTTGTCGTACTTGCAACCTAGAATAAAGCCGAACTGAATAATTTTTGGATATTTTCTCGCTATCGTCGCTTCTCGCCTAACGCTTCAATAGTATTTACAACCTTGTCCCAACTGGTAAACAAGGGGAGGTTTTGCCCTTGTAATCCAAATCAAAAAACGGCCTTCAGAGATGCAAAATATGTGCTCAGCGCCTCCCGCATCTTGAGCATTTCAATCCGAGACGGCCTCTTCTGCTGTTGCGTGATGCTTCTTTACGCGAAGTAAGCGCAGTCCTTTGCCACCGGACAGATGACAGTTCTCTTCGTCCGATCACTATTGTTTCTACCACCTTGCAATCCGCTGAAGTAATGTTCTCTCAACTGAACAGAAGCTTTTTCGGTGTTAAGCATTACCACTAGTACGTCTGTGGATGAGAGTTTGATACCTTCAATGACCATAAACCACTTCTTTTGCTTCTGTGTGAAAAGAAAGGAATCCAACTATAAACGGATCAACATCAAACGCCGGCTTTCAATTTCGGCTGTGTTTCAGCGCAGTCGCTCGCCTAGGAGTGCAACATTTTTGCCATCATCAAGCATTCGGAGACATAAACCAACCCTGTCCGTGGCTGCATAAGGCAACTAAAAGCAATTATATCTTCGTACACCGCCTTGGTTGACCAAGAGCTCTCACGCCGCAATGTGAATCGCCTTCTCTCGAACGCAAGCAAATCTCTTTGTCTGGCTGGATTTGTGCGTGTGCACCTGTTGAAACTTGCGGCATAACTTGACGCGGCAAGCCACGGAGTTGATACTTGGGCTACCTGTGCACAGAGCGGTCGATTACTGAAGGACAAGTTACCCTTGGCGGAATTTGGACAACTGAGCGCTCTTAAAACCGGTTGGTTTGTATCCATCGTCACATCTGAAACCGTGGCCTGTTTGTACCCGCGTGATTCTCGTGCACTTTAGATAGGTCGGTGGTTTGCCGATAACTGTTTGCTTCGTCTCGATCACTGTAACAGAAACGGGGAACTTTATCCCCTATTTTCTTATCCTTGTCCACATAAAATAGTTTTTACATGCCCTAAAACCGAATGACCAATCAGTAAAAATGCTCGTTACCTCAGTTAAGACAGGAAACTCAAAGAAGAGACAGGAAGCCACTGAAACGCTGGCAAAACCTCCTGCTTATAACCAGTCCGTTAGCACGGCAAAAATGAAAGACTCACCATCTAAGATGAATATGAAGCCGAAATCGCGCGTAAGAGTAAAAAAGCAATCGAATGATAGTCCTCCTAAAGTTTCTCTGATAGAGCACAGCGCAGTTAATGCAGAATCGCCCTCTTAAGCGATTCAAACGACTGCTGCGCTTGAACTACAGCTGAAGGACTTGAAGGAAGTGTTTGAATCTCTGTACCAAGTCCTAGAGCAATGTAACGCGCTTAAGTATCATTTTAACACTGCGGATACACCAAAAATGGATCACCTTCGATCCGTTGGGAATTTTAAACATGTTGCAGTTGAGGTTCATGAGCGCAATGAACGCCCCAAAGATAT
>CALYDF020008091.1:0-11975 GCA_944474145.2 Dicrocoelium dendriticum | reverse complement strand
CATCTGCTTGGTCACAATGCGCTCACGCCGGAATTCCGGAGGCGGCGCCTCACCAACTGCTGTGCACTGAACCGATTGTTGGTTGGTCTCTGAGTCGAAACGATACATCCAAGAAGTCTCGTCACCACTGTGGATCTCCCATCAGCATTGGAACGTCCACCATCAAACCTGACAAACATGGCGCGGCACCAATGCATCAGAGGTGTTATCTGGTTCTCACTGAGCTCATGGGGCCATCGCAATGAGGCTGGACCTTATCGTGGAGCGATGGTTTATGTGCCTCAGCGATCCATTGAGCTATGCTGGGTGGTGCTTTTGCACCTTCAGTCACTCATACCAGATTGGTCAATGGTTAGAGGCCAGACAAACTCAGCCTCCTGGTCCTCCAGGTTGGGGGTTGGAATGAAGGTGGCTCCTTGTTCCAAAAAACAGACGCCAAACCCGCTGCCTTGCGGTAACGTTTCTGAACCAAAGGTTTTGGTTGAGAACCCTAATCGTTCTCCTGTCTAGGCCTGGGCAAACTGACAGTATCCTGCCCATGCAATACTTTGAATCTTTCGTCAAACAATTACTTGATGCTCTGGCCACCGCAGAGGATAATCAACGGTGCCCTATCTTCTGCATCGAGCAGGGTGGATAGGGCTTAGGATGCTACTGCTCAAGCCTTCCCGTCTTCTTATTCCCTCTTTTACGCTTTTTCACTCTTACCGTTCCGTTCCAAATTCACTTATATACCCCCAGTTTTCAACCATCCGATTCTTGCCCCCCCCAACATGCTTTGCTAGGCATTTATCTTCTAATTTCAACTCACATGCCAACGTGGAGCGTCACTCCTCTCCTTTCGACAAGCCCATGTCCAATCAGGCGGTCCATTCCAGTTCATCGGCTTCCATTTGGAACCCTCGATCCTCCTTCAGATTGGCGTGCCTCAATGTACGCACATTACCACAGATCAGTAAACAGGCAGCAATTACCCGGACATTAGAGACCCTCTCGATCGATATCTGCTGCTTATCAGAGACCCGCCCGCAAGACTCGACCTCTGTGCTCACTCTGCGATCCCCTTCAGGTGACGCAAGCAGTATTTTCTCACTGCGCCTATCCGGTGACGATGCAGCTTCGAGCACCGGCCAACTTGATGTTGGCATTAACCTGAGTCCCCGGGCTGAAGCTGCTCCGGTTGATTGCATTCCAATCAGTAGCCGGATGTGTGCGATCTGATTGGCTGGCTAGTTCAAAGCTTCGAAGTCGCGCGGGACTAATAGATGTCTATTCATCATCGCTGCCTATGCGCCCCCAAACTGTAGCGATGATTCGGTAAAGAACGACTTTTATCGCCAACTGACTCAGCTCCTTCGCCACAGAAGAAGCACGGACACTGTTGTCCTGGCTGGGGATCTGAACGCACAAGTTGGAAAGTTGTCCAATGATGAAATGCATCTGGGCGGTCAACACGGTGTAGGCTCCCGTAATGATAACGGTGAGCGGTTGCTTCATTTTTGTGAAGATGCCCGCTTATTTCTTGCGAGCACTAACTTCCGACCCAGCACGCGCCGGAGGGTGACTTGGCGCCCTAGACTCGAACCAGCCTTGGATGCAGATCGATCACATGGCTACCAGTTACCGCTGGTTAGGTCGCATCCAGAACTGTCGCTCAATTTGGGGCACAAGTGTGGACACCCATCATGCACTTGTATTTGCTGACATGCGGATGCGTTTTGGAGGACGCCCACGGCGACACTGTGAGCGCATTGACACCAGCAAACTAACAAAGCCAACTGAACTAAATTCATATCGAAGTACGCTGACATGCAATTTGACCAAGCGCTCACTGGAGATAACTGATGGTCACTGGTCACATGTTCACCAGACCTTACTAGCAGCAGGCAAATCCCCATGTATTGTGTCTAATAGTCAACATGGATATTGGGTCTTTTCGCGGTCGCTGGAACTTATCAACGCTCGCCGGCGTATCCCGGCTGGAATTGAACACAGTGAAACTCGCAAAGAGCTCCGGGCAAAACTCCGTGCTAGCCTGAAGAGAGACCGCGAATCTGGTGGTCTCATCGTGCGTCAGAGATGGAAGTGGCCGCTGCCCTTGGCAACCATCGTAAGTTATTCCGTCTGATACGGGAAACGGGCAGCAGGAGACCTGGTGTTAGTGAAACTACACGTGACGAGAGTGGACAGCCTATCCACAATTTGTCAAAACGTTTGGAGCGTTGGGCTGAGCATTTGAAAAGCAATTTAATCGGCTAGAATTGTTCGATTTTTCACCGGCCAGTGATCGCCCTGCTCCGTGGGCTGTCCTTTGGATCCACCCTCTCGCTCAGAAGTCGAACGTGAGATCGGACTGTTGAAGTTGAACAAAGCCGCGGGACCAGATGATCTTCCTCCAGCCCTCTTCAAATTCGGAGGCTCTACTCTTGCTGATGCTTTAAATGAATTAATAGAGGATATGTGGGAGCAGGAAACTGTCCCAACCGGTTGGAGTTGTTCCGTTTTTGTTCCCATCTTCAAAGGAGGCTCGCGTTCGAATGCGGCAAACATAGAAGAATCAGTTTGATCTCCATCGCCTCCAAATTACTCGCTTTCGTAATTCTTTACAGACCGACTGGCGCTCGTGAAAACCACATTCGTGAGGAGCAAGCCGGGTTTCGTCAGGGCTGTGGCTGTATCGACCACACACGCACCTTGCCTCAGTTGTTGGAGCTCCGTCACATATATTGGCGGCCCACCGTAGTCGTGTTTCTTGACATCAAAGGTGCCTTGGAATCGGTTGCTCGACGTTCCCCCTGGAATTGTCTACTCAGTAAAGGTATGCTCGAGAAATATGTGAATATACTCCAAGCACTATACGCGCGTAGCACGGGCAGAGTGTGGGCTTATAGCGAGCTGTCGTTACCCTTCAATATCTCCAGCGGTGTGAGACAATGATGACCGTTGTCACCTTTCCTTTTGAACTTCGTTGTTGACGAAGTCACGGAGATTGCATTTACAGGACATGGCTTGGAAGGTGTGAAGCTACTCCCAGGAGAACGACTTCTTGACTTGAAGTATGCAGACGACATTGCCCTCATCTGTGACAGCTCCAAGACGTGCCAAGCCGCGCTGGACAGATTAGCACTGGCTGTCAGCCGTTTCGGGCTTTGCTTTGCACCATCGAAGTGCAAAGCGTTCCTCCAAGATTGGCAATGATCGCCTCCTGCGCTGACCCTTGTTGGGGATCAGCTAGAAGTCTTTCTGGAAATTCACCTACCAGGGAAGTTGTACGGGCGCCCTTGGGATCGAAGACGTGCTCACGTACTGTATAGCAAAAGCCCGAAGTGCTTTTGCAAACCTGCGCCACCTATGGCGGCGACGCGACATCAATGTCGCTCTGAAGGGTAGAGTGTACAATGCAGTGGTACGGTCGGCTTTACTGTACGGTTGCGAAAGCTGGCCCATAAGGTCGGCAGACATAAAGCAGACTAGTTACGTTCGACCATCGGCGCTTTCGCAGTTTGGCTCACATCTGGTGGGAACGCTGCGTGAGCAACGAGCGTGTTTGACGCCTTGTTTCCGGTCACAGGAAAAGGAACTGAACCGCTCAGCACCGTCATTTCACGCACCAGGCTCCGATGGCTGGACCACGTGTTGCGCATGCCAGCCCACCGACTTCCACGACGTGCGTTGTTTGCTCACCGGGGATGTGGATGGAAGAAGAGGAGGGGTGGCCAAGCGATGACTTGGTCAAGAGGAATGAAGGCCCTTCACTTCGGAGCTGGCCTCGGTTGGAGCGTCACGGCTCCCTGGTTGGGGTCCAAAAGACGGTGAACACGTTTGGCTGGATACACTTGCTGACATGGCAAGGAGCCGACCTCAGAGGCGTTCCTGCTGTGAGTTTCTTTGTCCACTCCCCATCCCTTTTAGCGTCCCCTCTCCATCTTACGATCTCAGTTCTTAGCGTAAAACAATAATTTTTCTTTTTGCTTAGTAGCCGGCTGGTAGCTCACCGGAAAGATGCCCATTAGTTGCTGGTAGCTCAGCTGGCATGCAAGTGTTTTATTTATCTTCCTTCTTCCTATATGCATTTCGGAACAGTAACTGATGTGTTTCTCACGTCTAGCTGATGTGTATAATTATATAATGAGAAAGAATTGAGAGTTGAAAACTGGGGGTAAATGTGCATTTGGAACAAGCTGTTAGGAGTGAAAAAGCGTAAGAGGGGGAATAAGAAGATGGGTAGGTTTGAGCAGTAGCATCCAAACCCTATCCACCCTGCTCGATGCAGCAGATAGGGCACCGTTGATTATCCTCTGCGGTGGCCAGAGTTTCAGGAAACTGTTTGAAGAGCTATTCATTGTATTGCGTGGGTAGGGTACTGTCAGGTTGCCCAGGCCTAGACAGGAGAACGATTAGGGTTCTCAACCAAAGCCTTTGGTTCAAAAACCTGACCGCAAAGCAGCGGGTTCGGAGTTGGGCTACAAGGAGTCCGCTTTAAGGAATAAGGAGCCGCCTCATTCCAACCCCAAACCTGGAGGCTGAGTTTGTCTGGCCCCTAACCATTGACCAATCTGGTATGAATGGCGCTGAAGGTGCAAAAGCACCACCCAGCATAGCTCAATGGATCTCTGAAGCGCGCAAACCATCGCACCACGGTAAGGTCCAGCCCCATTGTGAGGGCGCACACACCACAGTAGTGCGTAGCCCGATAAACACACTTCAGTCTGCGTGACCTCGGTGGACAACCGTGTATCAGTGAAAGCAAGAACATTTTCACCGCAGTTGTCAACTAAGGCGAAGACTTGGCAGAGCTTGTTTCGCAGGATACGCGAATTATTGAAGAGCACCTTTATGTATTCGGTATCGTGAGCCCGGGATCGTGCGCCATCGGAACCGGTTCTGGCAGGCAGAATGTGCACCGCGCTCACCGCCCGAAAACCAACTAAGCGATCATTTCTCCGGCTTGAAGACGGGCTTCAATATCGCACAGCCACCCGCAAGTTCAACCACTCTGTCAAACCGAGAGCTAAGTGCAACATGACACCAGTGACTTTGAGCTTAAATGCAAAAGGTAGAAGAAGTTGGTGTACTTCTGGAGTGCACCGAGCAACACGCAACAGCTTTCTCAGTCGACAAGCTACGGAAGCTGGTGAGTTTGAGCACAGTGACGCCGGAAAAACCTAGCAGTAAAGTTTGTTAACGCATATCTTAAAGAAATGAATATCATCTAGCATAGGCTCCTTTAGAAGGGCAGCATGACTTAGTAGCGATACTGAAAATAACGCTGCAATTAGTGTAGGAGTCTGAGCAACGCGGAGTACTAATCAAACACTCTGTTGACGTTGGCAACTTAGCATCAGCATCCTATTTTTTAGACTCCAACGTCGTAAACGAAGTAAACTTGGATGACACAGCTGCTGTAGAAATGGAGAGTATTGGGGTCACCGCACACGACGGACATGGTATATCCGCCTTTAGTTTCGCCACCTTGTAACCTCTTCCCTTTTCCTTTGAAAAGGGCAGAAGCCCGATTGTCTCTCTGGCTAACAGTCGAACCAAACACGGTAGCTGAGGGTTCGTTGCCAACAGCGTTGCTGCTAAATTGTATACTGACAGTAGACTGCGAGCAAACAAACGCCGTGTCCGGAAAGTGTATCACCCACTGCATCCTGACGGAGACGTAGGCAGTTCAGAAACTTAACAAAGCAACCAAATTTCCCGTCCAGCGAACATAGCAGACATCAGGCTTTCCAGCGGCTTTGGACTGCTACTTACTGACATATAAGGCTCAGTGCTACGCACGCAGCAGGCAACGCAACCGTGCGGTATGCCCCCGCTACTAGCCCTAATTGCATACTGCAACAGATGCAAACCAGTATACTCCACTAGGAACCAACGGCAACAAGTACCGCCTTGCAGGCCCCTGGTCAAAACTGTACTCGCTTTGAGATACTCAGCTTTGCCATATATGACAAAGCAGTAGTCGGAAGGACACGAAGAGTTAGGACGGCGCTCACAACCATCTCGACAGAAGAGTTAGAAAATCAAATAAAGAAGAGATAAGCAACAGTTGTGAACCGGTTTACCGTGACCAGGTATGCAATCGAAGAAAGGACCAATCGGAAATACCAAGTGTCTACGTATGTATTGAAATGGACTCACCAAATCGTAACGGGCGAAACAACTTCAACGTGAACTCCAAGTATGTGACGACAGGTTCTTTGCGAAGCAGCAGAGGCACAGTAACCAAGAAACCGAGGGCACGCAGACAAGTTTCACCGAAATGATCAACTGACAAGAAGTCAAAGTAAATGCGCCTTTTGCAAATGATTAATAGCGTGCAAGCGGCGAGTACGTGGTTAAACTCTAGTGACTAAAAGACGAGTAACCATCCAAGGGTTTAGAAACCTCAAAAGTTCAGGACTGAGGATCCAGCGCCAAAATACGCTTTAGCTCAACTAGCTTCCCCTTCCGTGTTCCAATAAGCAAGAAGAGCTCCCAGCACATCGAGGTGATAATCAGATTCTTGCATTTATAATAGAAAAATAAATAACAGCAATAACGTCACTGCATGTTCATGTGTTTGCATACGCTTCTTTCCTGTGGTTAGAGGCTGAAATGAGTATGCACAAGTAAACGGGGAACATGGCCGACCACATTTCTCTCAGGCCTCGTTGAATGCCCTCCATTGTTTGTGGAAAAATCAAAAACAGGCTTCTAACGATGCTTTTCCACGTGGCTCACTGACGGGAACATGGAATCGCTTGATGGTAGGTCAAAAAACTTTCGTCATGATGACAGCGATCCTAAAACTCTGGAAACCGAGTTAACATTTCACCCTGCGCGTCAGGAAGATATTTACTAGTCAATTTTGAGGGCAAAATTAGTCAATACTTGCCGGTTGTAGATTACATCGCAGCATCTACTTAAATTTTTTTCACATGCTTTCCACGTCAGCAGATTTAAGGGAAAAGGAACACGTCAAACGCTAAAACGTAGCCATATCGTCCGCCATGATGGCCGCTTTTAACGTGGCGCCACAGAGCTTTATTGTCCAGTTTTATGCACTTGAACAACCACGGAGTAGTTATATTTGTCATCCATTTATACCATCACGCATACGTATTCGTAATGTACATCTTCCTTTTATACAATTTTACCTTCGCTGTCAACCTAAGCAACTTGTAGCCTGGCGTACCACACCAACCTCACCATATTATACCCGTAATAGATTGGTTAGAATCCCGGACCGTTGTTGTCTTTTTGAGGTTTTACTATCAAAAAACAGTTTCGGAGCAGTGTTTACAGGTTGTGATGGTAGCTTACGTGCCAAACCGCCAGCCAACAGCGCGAACTGGTTTCCACCAATCGGCAACACAATCGGAGATCGCAATCAGTTCGCGGCACCGCCAACCAGTGGCGCACACAAGCTACCGATCGGACGAACAGACCAACGGCTCGGCAAAGCGTCTGGCAAACAAGCGTGGTCCGAATATCCAATCAAAACCCGAGACGGCTCGCAAACGAGTAAGCGACGTTAAGGGGATCGAGGACTTGCATCAGACGCCTGACCAATCAGCGTCACGTCAATCCGGTACGCGAACGACCGTCCATAGGCCAGAAAGAGCAGGCACTGAACCGAAACCCATCGGCCGATTGGTTTTTGATCGTCAAGACACAGCATGGGGAACCAATTGTAGCAAATGCCATGGACGAATTACGACCGAACGATTGGAGGCGAAACGCCCAGGATCAAAGGACACTGGCAAATGGAGACAAATGCATGAAAGCGTAGTAGCCGAATAGAAACGGGCGCAGAAAATGGTCATATCTGATATAAAAAGAAAGCAATTCTCGCCAATAAAGATTTTCGTGTCGCCGCCACCTGTTGTTCTTTCTGCCGGAGGGCCGCACGTTTTACATGGCGACAGAGGACAAGAAGACACGCCGAACCCCGCATGCGTTTGGTGGACAACCAACGATTCCGCTGCCAGCTCCGTTGCAAATGACCGAGAGTTCGTTGCCGGAGAATTGGAGAATATGGAAGGCGAAGTGGCTAGACTTTGTAACACTGACTCAGTTGGATTCTCAGCCAATGGCCTATCAACTGGCGATGTTCAGGCATGCCATTGGAGACGAAGCCAGGCGGACGCTGCAAACGTTGGATCTCAGCGATGGAACTCAGGAGATGGAGCTGGATGAAGTAATACGCAGATTCGGCGAGTTTTGGCGAAGGTTACACAAACGAAACTTACCAAAGGTATCTGTTTTTCAGCCGAAATCGCCTGCCGGGTGAATCAATCGACGCATACATCACGGAGCTGAAAATTCTGGCGCGGGATTGCAATTTTTGCACCTGTTTACGAGATTCGCTGATCCGCGATCGAATTATAATTGGCATAAAGAATGAGGAACTTTCCAGACGCCTTTTGCGACAGCGAAACCTGTCTTTGGAACATTGCATCGATATCTGTTTTAGCGAATCAAGGACGGCTCAACAGTTTCAGCAGCTCAAGATGGAGTCCACGACGGATCTGTTTGCAGTATCCCGAGGCCGAGAAATTGTATCGAAGTCATCGAGCGCGAATCAACCCAATGCCAGTTTTGCGGCCGCTCACACCCAAGGGCGCAAAGAGGATTGTCCAGCATGGGGCCGAACCTGTATGAAGTGTGCGAAGAAGAACCACTTTGCACGTTGTTGTCAGGCAACCAAAGTCGACTCAGTCGGGCAGGACGATCAGGAAGAGCCGCAGGAACTGGCTATTAACAACATGACAGGACGTGAGAGACCAGTCTGTGTATTCGCAACGTTGCTTATTCAAGGGCGTCCGGTGCGATTCCAATTGGATTCAGGAGCAAGCGTGAACATACTTCCTCACAAATACTGTCCCGATGCAGAATACCGCCAAATACAGACACAGCTCAGAATGTGGAACGGATCAAAGTTACAACCGAAGGGCTGCGTGACCATGAAGGCCATAAACCCGAAGGATGGCTCCGAGCATTTACTTGATTTTCTCCTGGTATCAGGAGATTTAATGCCCATCCTGGGCCTTGATTCCATTCAGAGTTTGGGTTTTGTTTCTTTTAATCATGATCGTTTGTTCACTCGTGCGAAGTCGGTACAGAGATCGTAGACAACTATCCCAGTGTGTTTGATGGTACCGTGGGAAAATTCCAAGGCGTAGCTCACCTGTCGTTAAACGAGTCCGCTAGACCAGTAGCACTACCAGCGAGAAAAGTACCTATCGTTTTGCGTGAGAAGTTCTTAGACGAGTGGCAGCGTTTTGATCAGTTTAGGTGTGATTGCCAAGGTCGATGAGCCAACCGATTGGGTCAGTCAAGTCGCGATAATCACCAAGAAGTCAGGCGATTTGCGTGTGTGCATCGACCCTAAGCCGCTCAACGCCGCACTCAGGAGAGAGTATTTTACACTACCAACGCTAGATGACGTCTTACCCGAGTTGTCCAAGGCCAGATTGTTCACGAAGGTCGACCTCGCTTCCGCTTTCTGGCACGTCCAGCTTGACGAGAGATCCAGTTATTTAACCACGTTCGGAACGCCATTTGGACGGTTTCGGTGGTTGCGCTTACCATAAAAGTGTCCAGTGAAATTTTTCAGAAACGATTAATGCAGGCCCTAGACGATCTACCCGGAGCTATTTGTGTAGCAGACGATGTAGTGGTTTTTGGGGCGACTCTGGAAGAGCACGACCGTAACCTGAGCAGATTTCTAGAACGCTGTAAAGACAAGAATATCAGATTGAAACGTGAGAAAATTGAGTTACGAAAAACAGAGCTGGTGTTCCACGGACATGTTTTGAGCGCAGAAGGTCTAAAGCCAGATCCGGAGAAAGTTAGAGCCATAAAAGAGATGCCACCTCCGACAGATGTTAAAGCCGTGAGCAGACTAAACGGGATGGTGAATTACCTCAGCCGCTTCCTTCCACGACTAGCCGAAGTAATGGTTCCTATCCGAAAACTTACACATAAGGGCGAGAGCTGGCAGTGGAACACAGAACAGGAGGAGGCTTTCCAGAACATCAAACAACTGATCGCGTGCGCCCCTGTCCTAGCGTATTACGATCCGTCACTTCCCCTTGAAATCCAGTGTGACAGCAGCCAATTCGGTATCGGTGCCGTGCTAATGCAGAACGGGAAGCCCATCGATTTTCGCAGTCGGACACTAACGGAATCCGAGCGCCGTTATGCACAGATTGAAAAGGAGATGCTAGCATTGGTTTATGCCGTAGAGCGTTTCAACGATTACACTTTTGGTCGCCGGACCACTGTATTTACCGATCACAAGCCTCTGGTATCAATAGCCAATAAACCACTGCACGTCGTCCCACGCCGCTTACAACGAATGCTCATTCGGCTCCAGAAGTACGACCTAGACATCGTCCTACCAACCGGGGTCGAGGATGTACATTGCAGACACACTGTCTAGGGGCATATCTTTCCGATGTGACCGCAACGCAAGAAGACCAAGACATTGTCCATGTCACTCAGCTATTGGCCGTCACAGAGGAGCGTTTCCAGCAACTACTACGCCACACGGGAAGCAGACGAGCTGTGTAATCGGCTCAAGGAAACGATACTGAAAGGGTGGCCCGATAGTAAAAACAAGCTGCCAAAGGAGTTGACTCCCTTCATTAACTTTCGGGATGAACTTGTCACACAGGATGGGCTAATCTTCAAAGGCAACCGTATACTCGTTCCAAAGGCAATGGCAACGACCCATGCTGGAGCTGATACACGGAAGTCATTCAGGAGTCAAGGCTTGCGTGGCGAGAGCTCGAGAGCTAATGTTTTGGCCTGGAATGACTAGTCAGATACGGGATCACGTTTCAAACTGCTTAGCCTGTCGAGCACATGATGTCCGCCAGTCCGAAGGAGCCTATGATGCTTCGTGAGGTCCCGGAAAGGCCGTGGCAGAAAGTCGCCTTAGACATTTTTGCACATGACGGAAAGAATTACCTATCGCTGTCGATTACTTTAGCGACTATTTCGAGATTGATGCTCTCACGTCTACTAGCACACAGGCCGTGATAAACAAGCTACGATCGCAGTTTGCGCGACATGGGATACCGAAAATAGGTAGTGTACGACTATGGCCCCCAATTCCACAGGGTCTCAGTTCGGAGTTTCAAGCGAAAAGTGGGATTTCCTTCATCGTTTAACCAGCCCTTACCACAGTCAGTCAAATGGAAAAGCTGAGTCAGCCGTGAGGAAGCAAAGAAGTTACTCACCAAAGCCAAGGAGACCAAAGAAGATCCTTCCATCATGTTGTTAGAACGAAGGAACATGCCATCTGCCGAAATTGGATGCAGTCCAGCGCAACGTCTGTTTGGCCGTAGGACAAGAACCCTGTTGCCGATCGCCAATACTCTGCTGCAGCTTGAAATACCACCAGAGAGCTTGATTGTATGAGCGCTTGCGTGAGCGCATGCTTCGTCAAAAGAAATATTACGATCGCGGAACGAAGCAGCTTCCACGCCTGTTGCCCGGAGACGAGGTCTGGGTCGCGCCGACACCGGGAGCTAACGGGTCTTGGAGGAGAGGGCGAGTAGAAGGTCTCAAAGGCGAACGAAGCTACGACGTAAGAGTTGGGGATAGTCTATTTCGACGCAACCGGGTGCAGTTAAGGAGACAACGTGGTGAACAAGCACGGCATCGTGCGAAGCAGCCAAGGCAGCCGGACATTTCGGTGGATACGGCAGCACACGACCACAAGACTACACGCAGTGGAAGACGATACAGCGCTTACGCAATCGGACTACAAAAAAACGAAAAAAGGAAGGATGTGATGGTAGCTTACGTGCCAAACCGCCAGCCAACAGCGCGAACTGGTTTCCACCAATCGGCAACACAATCGGAGATCGCAATCAGTTCGCGGCACCGCCAACCAGTGGCGCACACAAGCTACCGATCGGACGAACAGACCAACGGCTCGGCAAAGCGTCTGGCAAACAAGCGTGGTCCGAATA
>CALYDF020008090.1:0-11953 GCA_944474145.2 Dicrocoelium dendriticum | reverse complement strand
CGAGAGTTTACTCTACCGTGGTAATGACTATTGTATGCGCAAGACTGAGCGCTCCACGCCAGTAAAGAATAGACCCGTTTCTCTGGAAAGTTTGCTGTCTCTGACTGCCACGCTAGACAGAAAAGTTGAATGGATTGTGAAGGGTCTAGAACGCTCAGGTCATCTCTGTCAGGAGACCGTAGAAGACACTGGCAAGTTGTAAGAGCCTGCACCTGTTAGTTCACTGTCAAATGTCAGTTTAGCTGTTAGCAGCGACCCAATTAGTAACGAATCCCCAGATTGCATGTTTGATTCGGCTGCTAGCGAAGGAGAGCAGCAGGCTCCTGCCCTTGTCAAAAGAAAGCGAAAGAGGGTTAACAAGCGACAAAACCCAAGGCAGATGTGAGGGGTCCGACAGCAGCCCTATCCTCACTCGCCTGAAGGCCTACTATTACGGAGTCGTTACACCTGGAAACATCTACGACATTAGAGTCTATAAAAACGGACGCTAAACTGAAACCAACGACTTCCATGGAGCGTTCGGTAATTACTCCGTGTCGCCGTGACTCGTATACCGACTGCAATGTAATTAGCAGTAAAGCCACTGCGTTAGCTGCTGTTCTGCCAATAGACCGTTTGCTAGGTGACCCACAGTGGTTTAGAATATGCGTTACCAAACTCCTGCCGCCCGGGTTCCCCGGAGTGACTGTGCGCAAACTAAACAGACTCGGTAACTTGCCAGCTGACAAGTCGCGCCCTCGCTTGCTGAGAGTGGTTCTGTCCACTCCGGAGTAACGCCAAGCACTTCTGCGTTTCTTCTTTAAGCTCAAGGTCACTGGTGTCATTGTGCACTCAGACCTCCATTTAACGGATAGGTTGAAACTTTTGGAGGCTCTGAGATATCTAAAAATCCGCCGGGAAGCAGGAGAAACGGATCTCTGATTTTTGGGTTTTCGGGTGGTGAGCCGGCGGTCCACTTCCGCCCTACCAGAGCCGGTTCTGGTGGCGCACGATCCCGGACTCACAATGCTAAATCCCTTCAGGTGATCCTAATCAGTGTGTGTATCCTGCGAAACATGCTGTGTAAAGTCGGCGCCCTTATCGACCACTGCTGTCCAGATGTACTCGCTTGCACTGAAACGTGGTTGTCCACCGACGTCACGGACCCTGAATTGTGCTTGCCAGGCTAACCGCTACTGACATGTGACCGCACCTCTGAACGGCGCAGAGGTGGCGTTGCTTTGTACGTTAACTCCGTGGTTAAGACGTATAGTTTCCGATTACCAGACGGTGATGTTGAGGCACTCGCATTTAACCTGTGTATTCCCTCCGCGCAACTATAACCTGTGCTAAGGGTATCGTTGACTTCAACCGTGAACATTCGGGAAATAGGTGTTTAGTGATGAGGGACTTTAATCTTCCAGACCTTGACTGGCAGAAATTTTCCTGCGAGGCTGTTACAAGGTGTTTGACTACCGAGCTTCTCGAGCTGGTCTTGCGTGCTTCCCAGCACCAGCTTGTCGATCGGCCTACTAGATTCATGATGAGTCAAAACCCGTCACTCTTGGCTTTGTTCTTTGTTAAGTCCATTGCGTTTGTCATGGATATTGTATACAACCCACCTCTCGGTGCTAGCGACCACTCATGCCTCTCATTTAAGTGCACCCTTAGTCGTCCGACTAATGATCGTTCGGACCGAGTTCCAAACATTTGGCGCGCGGACTTCCAGACAATGAAAGCCAAGGCCGCAAAGTCACCTTGTGTCATTTTGGGAAGTGATGACATTCAAACGACCTGGGACAGATTAAAATCACACTTGATTGAGCTCTCTCTCCCCCATATATCCCTGCCTGGCAGGAATAAAACTAGGTCAAATCCACCTTGGGTTGATTCTGCCGTACGAAACCAATTTAACAGACGTGCCTGATGTTTGCTGACTTACTTAGCTGCTCCTTCATCATGCATCTTCAAGCGATATCGCGAGGCTCGAGCTGCCTGCAGGCAGCATCTACGAAGCGCTCTTCTGCAGCAAGAAGTAGAGCTTGCTCGTATAGCGTCACCAAACCTGAACCGCTTCTTCGAGTATGTCAAAAGGCGAAGAGCCTTGGACTGGTGCGTCCCAGTGTCCTTTGGCTCTGACGGCACTGCTGCTGTCACAGGTCAAGAGGAAGCTTCTTTGCTAGGAGGAGAGTATGCTGGGGTTTTTTTCGAGAGTCGCAGCTGCCGCATCTCAGCCTGCAGGCAAAACTTCTTGAGGGCTCCCACTTGGAGGAGGTTTCCATAACGGGGACTCAAGTGCCGGCTTCAGAGGGAATTAAATCCCAATAAGGCTGTCGGTGGGGATGCTACTCATCCCAAACTGTTGTACGAGTTGGCTGATGAAGTTCGCCGTCTGGTTATACAACCTTTTGTGAAGTCTCTACGCAGCTGTTCTTTACCTACTGACTGCAATGAGACTATTGTTTGTTCTATTTTTATGGAAGGTGATAAGCACCTCCCTGATAACTATAGACCGGTCAGTTTGACGAGCGTGCTGGTCAAATTGTCGGAAAAGCTCGTGAGGGCCGCTCTCGTAGAACACCCGAAAGCGTTTAAGTTGCATAATCCCTCTCAGCACGGCTTTCGTACTTGCTGATTTCAGCCCACGTAAAACATTCGCCAGGTCCTCCCCCATGTCGCCGTGTTGTGTAGCATCCTCCGCCGACCTCGACACCAGCAGTAACCTGTGGCAGCCTTATAACACCTAGGCTTGAATCCTTCATTCACTTACCTTTCAACAGAAATGGTAACAATTCCAGGACTCGTTGCATGCCACTGCCTTACCTAGCGTACGCAGTAACCCTGCAGCCTCCGCTTTACACAGGTAAATGACTTAAATGTATATACTCCGATGCCGTCGCACCTGTCACTTATGACACCGCTATGTGGAATCGTTTCCGCGGCTTCCTGATAGTAAATCGCTATTGCACGTGAAGTTCCGAAAGCTAACTGTTGCCACTATCCATGTCTGCACGAACGACACCAAAGCCCTTCTCAGGGCCACCTCTGTCCACCAGCCTTGCGTTTCCCCTCTGCAGGTACCAAGTAAACACCGGACGCCTTGCAGCGGATGCAGCACTGAGACATAGGTGCAGGGGTGGATCCGTGATCATCCACCGAATAAAGTACTGGACAGTCCACTTGGATACTGCGTACGACTGCTATCGTAACCTTTCTCTGGATTTTCAGACAACATAGGAGCTGCAATCCCACTTTTTCCTCTTCACTAACAATCTCGTTAGTTACGAATTATCACTCATTGCGCCATGCGTTGGTCATTACTACACACCGGCACCAATGAACAGTTGATAACCGTTACATTAGCCGGCAAGTTACCTTTACATATTCTGCAACGACAAAATACTGCTAACGTAGACCAAATTTTAAATTTATCGACCGCTATCATTGCATCTTAACTTTGACCCACGATACAAAAGGTGCGCAGTGGCTATCTCACAACAGCCGGTTAGCACTTTGTTTACCGCTAGCTGTTTTGTAGGCAGTCTGTGACTGCTGGTGTGAAATACATCATCCGCCTGTCGTCATACCACTGCATGGCAGTGGTTCCGACGTGGCAGAAATAGGCATCAAATCAAATCCGAAACCGACTTCCAAGCAAGGTAAGTGACAATGTCAGACCAAACATTTGGCAATGGTGTTATGAGTATCTTCCATGCTGCCGTCGTCCGTATGCACCTCGTCTCCGGTGGATAGGTGGCACCGCAATGAAAGGTTATCATACGTTTGACACCAACCTACGGGGCATTTTCTTTCCTTGTAATTTTGTCCAAGACTTGGATGACGTGAACGATACACTACTATCGGGAGGTGCGCTACATCGCTTCCATGTGATTAACTAAGTCAACCCCGCGTTACATCTATGCATATTGCTTTCATGTGTGTCTACGGAACACATTTCTAGTAACCATTCCTCAGTGTTCGCGCGTTGTGGTTCAAGAGCGCATCACCCGCTCCCCATGATGAGGTGAATATTCGGACTCGGTACAGACATCAGCTTTCTATTTGTGTCCCTATTTCGTTAGCATTTGATGTTGGCACGAGTATTCAGCCTACTACATTCAACGCCGTTGCATGCAATGACGGAAACAGATGAAAAGCCATGTGACATCGTTCAAGTTGTATCAGTAGCGTTAACAATTCCCCTTCCTTGCGTTCTTTTTGTCGCACTGCCTAAGGCTAGCTGTGCAGCTTCCCTCTTAGCGATAATAGTGCCTGCTATGTGACTTATATGCGTGCCATAACAACTGGTTATGGAGGCGCGCCATGCCTATAGCGGAGTCCTCCCTCGTGCCGATTATGATGCCACCGCCGTGAAACCTACATTGACTTATTTAGTATCAGTCATGAAGGCGTGTGAGACCAATCGTTGCCAATTCACTAGTGGTAACATTGACGCAGATTCCAAGCGTAAAGATAACACCATTCCTGGGGGCGTGCAGACACATTCTTATTTGCTTCGTTAGCAAATGTCTTTTTAACAACAATGCGACGTGGCGGATGTGACTCGCCACTCAATAAAGTCACGGCCCCTAACACATTAGCAAGTTGACCGATACCACATTTACAAATTCTGTGCATATATCTGTTTCTGTAGGAACACGTCTACATATTTGCTTAGTAACGTACCACTGTTCTTAAATATTTTCAGCTTTCCCTCATGCTTCACTCACCTGACCTGCACTGTGTACACAACTTAATCGGACTAGTTCCTCATCAACATGCTGCACATTAGTGATTTGATTCTTATCTCTACATCTCGCATACTGTGGACATAGACTTCGTACAAGCTTTGGGCCATATGGGCCCACACTACTGTCTCCTCCTGTACTACACCTGCGCTTGGTGCTGCTAATCATGCTATCATGAACAGTATTGCGATATCCTGATCATGCCCAAAAGGCACACCTGGCTTTGTCGAGAATAAAATATTTATTTAATTATTTATATTACCGCTGCAGGGCCATTATGGGCTTTGTAACCGCCCATATTTAAGGAATATGGTTCTAGCAATCGCGCATAGGTCGGTGCCGATAAGGACCCCAGTGCTCTGCGACTAATATTGCGTTACTAAAAACAAGCCTTCAAGGCGCGAGCATCAAGTAGGTGAGACTTTCCTAGTGCCTATACTGAGGTGAGTGTCATGGGACGCACTTAGGCTAAGTGACGAACGTTCAAATAGGCTCCTGGAGCAGATAACAGAAGTGTCGAGGCAGCCCAGAATTAGGTTTCCCTGTGGAACCTACATAGGTGTCTTAAGCGTTAATTTTACCGCAGTGAAACCAAAAATTGACACCAGTTTACTGACCTTTATGTCACCACTGCAATAGAAATTATGACACATTTCCATGCATCGCTCTTTCAACCAACCGCGGCCAGCAATGGAGTCCAGTTGAGTGCACAAACAATTGCCACCTGTGTGGCCAGTATATGGCCTTACTATGCACCCGTCACGTTCGCAGGAACATAAAGTGACGTATAGTCCTGTGTATATATGTGGGATATTTGTATGAAAACATGTCAATCATATTCATTGATTTCATTCCTTATTCGTTTGCCATCCTATTATTCGCTATGCTTCATATAACTTCTGCATGTAATGCCCCGGATAAGATTTTCTTAGTATTATTCATAATAACCGTATTAGGGTATTCGTGAAATGCGTAACCTACCTATTCTACTCCTGACAATTTGAGGTGTACAATTACAGATACTGGTTACAATAATGAAAATTTGCAGGCATATAATTATGTACTCAAGTGACCTAAGCTCACTTAACCTAATGTTCCCCAGGCATTCAGACATGCAACTGACCCTTCTGCGTTCCTTTTCCTACCGTAACAAGTCCCTTAAGAAAATATGTATGCGTATATCGCAGGGTTACTTGCCTATTTGTGCCACATCCGCTTACCCCATTATTTACGTATTATTCTACCAGCCATTTTCGACCTTCCCCACCTATCTCCCGGATCACGCTAACCTTTCGGCCCAGGAGTTACGCAAAAACGAAAGCACATAGAACCATGTGAAGTAAGCATAACATGCATTTACCATTCAGTTCACATGTACCACTCTTCATATACACCAATAAAAAGGCTTTTCTTCATTTTCCTCTTAAAGGAAGGCACTATTTACTTATCCAATAACGTAGACCCACTTTAGACCCATTTATGCAGTTGAAAAATCCGGGTACTTGCTACCAAGTTTACAGTAAACAATAACACTATAAAACCACAGGACACCCTTCCATTTTACACCTTTATACCAGTTACAAATTAAGTACCTACATCTTAATATCCTACGCTACCATTATACTCCTGGCGGCGCCGGTTGATCTTGGCCCGCAAGCCCGTTCCCGCCAGATGGGAGAGTCCAAATCTCGGAGAACCAAGGAAGACAAGTTCCGAAGCAATTGTTCATATACATATTTGGTTAATTACACCAAAGTTGTAAAACTGCAGAAATACGTAAGCGTGAAAATAAAAAAATAAGCAAATCATTTTAAATGGCCACAACTTATTGCTATTCCTGCTTTTTGTAGTGTAAACGCACGGATCGATTAGCACGTCGATGTGTTGGGTGCTAAGATAGGTGCACAAAAGTACGGCTTCCGGGCCAGGTTCTGTTCATCCAATTGTTGAACGAATGGGCAGTGGAACGCAGTAGACCTCTGACTTGTGTGTTTCAGAAGTAACTCAACAGCCGTGTCTTACCTACAGAATGGAAGGAGGAGGTTGTCTGCCCGTTTTTCAAGTGCAGTGACAAAGACCTACCGGATAGTTACAGGTATGTCAGCTTAACTAGCAAGATCGTTAAGTTACTTGGAAAATTAGTACGTTATAGTGGAGAACCATTTAAATATGTTTAACCTGTTTTGCGTAGTGCAACATGGTTTTCGCAAAGGATTTTCGTGTCAGACGAACTTGCTGGTAGCCTGTGAGAGCTAGGCTGAAGCCCTAGACAGTGGACATGCGGTGGATATGGTGTTCATTAACTTCGCCAAGGCCTTTGACACTGTCCCACATTCGCGATTCCCACCGAAGTCCAGGTCGTATGGAATAGCTTGTCTCGCTCTCCAGTGGGTGTCAGCTTTTCTGGATGGACGGGAGCAGTGTATTCGTGTGGGAAGTTGTCTTTCGTTTCGACAAGCTGTACTTAGCGGCGTTCCGCAAGGCTCTGTCTTAAGTCCGCTGCTTTTATCAGTCTACGTGAATGACTTGCCGGAGGAGCTTGAGGTGCCATCGCTCTTATTTGCTGATGACCTGAAGCTCTTGAATATGGTTGTAATCCCTGGAGGTCCTGTGGCTCTTCAACGGACACTGGATAGACTCTGGGCATGGTCTGTCTTGTGGTTGCTGCCCATAAACCGGGCAGTGTCTAGTGCTGCCTATCGGAACGTCTGCTTCCTCCACAAGTTATGTGCTCGATGGGAGTGAACTTCCTCGCGTGACTCATCAGCTTGATCTAGGTATCGTCCACGATATCACACTACACTCTGAAGACAACTGGAACAAGACGGCTAGTAAAGGGTTCCGGATGTTGTGTTTTATCCGTCATTCTTTCGGCACCCTAACCACTGATATGTTTGTGAAGCACTTCTCATGGTTTGTGCGACCCCACCTAGGATATTGCGTCCAAGCCTGTCCACCATGTCTTGTCTGGGACAAAATGGCACTAGAAAGGGTGTTGCGTGTCGGTACTAGGTTGGCCGAGGAGTTACGAGGGCAAGCGTACCCCGAAAGCTTACTTAGCTTGAGGATGCATTCAGTGCACTATCGAAGGATTAGAGGGGACCTAATCCCAGGGACCTTGAAACGGAGCGTTTTCGTAGCGTATTGTCTTGCTGTTCTTTGAACAGTATATCACTGCGTTCTAGTTCCGTTTGTGTCACACTAAAGTTACACATTAACTGTTAAATCCTTTTCGCTGTTTTTGGACCTTTGTCCAAGTCGTTTTCCCCAAGTTGTTTGTTCGCGTCGCGTGTTCATCGTTTTACCCCACCTTTTTACTCGATTTTTTACTGATTATTCGGATCGTGGTAAAAAAACGTATGTCACCCGTATCTGTCAAAAAGAACACACCAGAAAAAGCCACTTATGACCTCAGTGAGACTGGCCCATCTCAAATACGAGGTTGCAAAGTATCGCTCGTTGACCCACTAGCAGAAGCTCTGCAAAAGTCCGTGTTCTCGAAAGTCAGGTAAACTCGCTGAAAGATGAGTTTACATCTCTTGCGACGCTACTAAACAAGGTCCTGCGTTTGGGCAATCTGGACGACGTCCAAACTATGGCCAGCCAACCTGATATGCTAGCTGCAGGTGAAATATTGCATAGTATTGCGCACGAGGCCAGCGAACGCATTCGTCGTGCCAATAACGCGGTCGTATTCAACGTACCTGACAAAATACCACTTAACAAAGCGTTGCGTACCCTTCTCAATGATTGTAGATTGCCACATGATTGCTGTTCAGCCACTCACCTACGTTATATCCCCGCCCATCTTGCCCAACAGTCATGAAATTTAGCAGTCCCGAGCTGGCAAAACGATTCCTTGACGTCCGGTATCTACTGAATCAGCACTCGAACTTTGGGCGATTTCTGTTTAAACCGAACAGAACTCCGCTGCAAAGATCAACTTTGCCTACTAGTTCAGTTTCTCAGAAGAAAGAAACCCGTGTGGCATCATTCACAGAACCCCAACTCACAATTGCGCAAGGAAATCCAACCCACACGGCCTCGTCCACGACCCTGTGTGACTTTGACCTGGATCCCTCACAGCGACTAACATACCGCAATGCAAAAGCCCTCAAAAGACAAACATCGGCCAAAAATTATTGTTGCCAAGTCGGTAACATCAGCTGGAAACACGACTATTGTCATAGACACGACCGAATACAGTACACAGGCTGTTGATATGTCGGACTTGTACGACATAGACTCTGAACTTGATAGTGCGGGCTTTCTATCAGTATATACTCCATTAGCCAGCGTTGTCGATGAACTCACGCCACTCTCTATCGACAAAACGCCAGCGACCAGCAGCTCAAAGCAACGGCGTTCCACAGCTCTCCCATCGTCTCCCATCGGATCCATATCAGCACAACAAAAGGACTATACCTAGACGTTCCGATAGGGCTAAAGTCTACTCATTGCCAGTACCAGAAATACCACGCCACCGAATGGCTCGCCAGCCTACAACTGGACCTCCAATTACCAATTTTGGACCGAAGATCATCGCCAAGCAAGCCCAGTCGCATCTTCGGAACTACCTACTCAACACCCCAAACCCAATTAAGCACTTCCAAGTTCGCAAAAAACCCGTTACACTACCGACCGCGTCAAACCAATACCCCTGAAACTACAACCGGTAACTATTACACCTACTGCTCCGGCTTATCAAGCGTTACCCGGGAATAGTGCTCCGACCAGATCCAGCCATCCATTCAGGAAACCATATCTACTCGAACCAACAAATCAAACTGCTCAAACTCCACCGTATCAACATCAGTTCAAAATACACGGCTATACGGCGCCCAGCCGAAGACGACAGTGTGCTGCTATCGACAACTCGAGATCCAACATGGATACCACAGCTCCTTTTACTTCGACTAACCGCTCTCACACATCAGGACTTCTTCAGAATGCCTGGTCGCCGAGAAGTGCCACATCAACTGCAGCCCCTTTTCTGTAGAGTACAACAGGGCATGGTGCACCACCCCAGTTCTACATCTTGCTGACTTATCCAGTCTCATCTAAACGCTCTTCTGCTTTCTGACCCCTCCCCAAACACTCCTGCTTCCTCTTCAATCTTTCATTCTTTACTGATCCGTGTTCCGCTCGATTCTCGTCGCATTTCGCCACTTATGATATACGTGTATATGCGATATTTAAATAACATTTACATGCATAGAGGTACAATAGTTCAGGCATCGCCGCAATTGATTGACTGCATTCCAGATGCATTCCTTTCTTCTGTCTGTGTGGCTGTCTCCGTTCGTTTTCTTTTTCTCCCGAGTCTGTCACAGGTACGGCGGCACGCACCCAAGGAATTGTCCTCCGTTTCGACAACAATACAAGACACACAGTTCCTCTACCTGGACATGAGCGGAAAATTATCAACCTTTTTACAACTTACTAACCGGACAAATCAATCAATTTTTCCGCGGCATGAACCACTGAGTCAAATTTACCTAACAATACCTCTTCCACATATCTCTTGACTGGAGGACTTTCGACTACGGAAGGCACATTCGCCTGCCAAAACAAAGCTTGAACAATCGGTCATTCTAAGCTCTTCAATCCGCTTTGACCGCTCAAATGGCCGTGGTTACCACAATCTCTAATCAATTTCATTACATACCCCGGGGGATCTGCGATTCTTTCTTCGGAACCTATCCTGTCCTCCAAGACTTCAACATATTTCAACGTACATTCTTCGTGGCTTTACGTGGTTCTGCAGGTGATCAACACATCATACCCAGAAAGAATGCTTAGTTCCTGACCTACCGAGCTGGAACAGGAGAGGACCCAGGCACGCAATGGCCACTCGCATAGCGCATCAGTCAGCAGAAAAATGGGACGCAACTTGACTGCGAATAACGGAGCAAAAAACGTTCAACAAGAAACATAGCCAGTTACAACTTGCCATTCAATGGATTGGCAGCAGTGTTTCAGGATGTGCTGGGTTTTCGCCTGGCAAGCGTTCTCCCTACAAAAAGCCACAAATGTCCGTTTAACAACACTGCAACGTGGCGAATGTGACTCGCCACCGCATAAAGTCACAGCCCATAACTTCACACTGGCAGCTCAATTAGAATCATCATACTGGATAGCTTGATCTTCAATTATCTTCCAATGGATCACTCAGGATTTATCTATTATTACTCGAGGTATGACTGCGAAATATGGCAGAGCGATTATGTCCAAACAAATGGATCCCGATTCCACTACAACCAAATCGTTCTTTCGCATGTTCACCATCGCACAGTTCCAAGCATGGACATATGAACAATTTTCTACTGTCACTACAGTTCCCATAAAATGTCTGTACAGCTGTACATTACTGATCATGCCTCAATTGGCGTGCCTCGCATAGTCGAGAATAAATATTTATTTATTTATTTATTTAAAGAGCTCGCGTCTGCTCTGGAGCATTTACAGAGACTCATTCCTTCACTGCAGCCAAACCAAAACGGTTGGTTCCCGCCCTACGTGTAACCCCCTTGGACCTCAAACCAACAAGTGACTAGTCGGCGGCCGGCTGCCAACAATATAACCATCTGCCGCCCCCGGCACACATATCCGCTGCACTTAATGCACTTAACTCACATATCCCAAGCACTTGCAAACCACCCGGTTACGACACCACCGCAGAAGCTGGCGACCAGACGACTGGACTCTGCGGATACTACAAGTATTCATTCTCCCTCCTCAATGTACGATCAATCAAGCATAAAATGCACATGCTAGGCCCCCTAATGCTTCTGTCACCCCCGCATCTGGTGCTGGTCACAGAAACATGGCATTCGGCCGATGCTTCTGACACACCACTACACATTCCAGGGTACACCACTTTCTGCAGTGGACGCGCCAATCACCGAGGTGGCGGATGTCTCATATACATCAAGCACGAGTTTCATGCAGCATCCTTCCAAACGTATCCTTTGGCCATTCTGAGGACTCAGCATGGCTTCAGGCCGCTGGAGGTCCATTGGACCTATTGCTTGGCTGTTTACACAACCCACCGCACTCCTCTTGTGTTAGCGTTGACAAAATGGTCAAGCTGTTCCAGGAAGTCTCATTCCTTCTTGCATGCCATAAAATTAATGCTGGAGCTTTTAATATGCCTCATGTATCGTGGCTTATCAGTCAGCCCCACTCAAATATAGAGCCCTGGTAGACACTATTTTCACACACGA
>CALYDF020008089.1:0-11956 GCA_944474145.2 Dicrocoelium dendriticum | reverse complement strand
TATGTACCACTTCCGAGTTTGCAAGTGGCGGCGGACTTGATAGTACGTTCGTGACAAACAACTTCGCCGGTGTTCTGCAATTAGAGTCATAGTGAATTACGCGCAGATTGTCATTTCTCACAACTTAGCTGTGTGAAGCGGGGTGCTCTGCAGTGTCAGCAGCCGAAACAAAGCAATCCAATTATCTGCACCTAGGCAGCACATATCAAGCGTCATTGTATCCTATTTTCCCCAGATGGAGTAGTCTCGTTGCAGAGGAACACGCTCATGGTTGTCTGTAATTTAGCGTTCTTGTTAGGCAACCTATTATAGCACTGCTGAGTATTGGGAAGCGGCACTTGATGAAACCATATTTACGTTATCGGGAGATGATCAAAGTGAGCCTTACACGTTCTAATGTTGATTGCAGGTCACGGGAATGGAAAGCGTTTGATCGGCGCGTATGGCGCGATCTCATCACCAAGGCAGTTGCTGTAGTGCGAAAGATGACCTCATGCATGCAGAGAAGTAGCGGTAAGTGCGGATGCGGCAGGTACCGAAGGGTTGTACTCCATCGACATCGAGTGATACAGCACGTAGCACATGGGGTCGCGAGTGGCTGAGTCATGCAGGCCTAGTAGCCATGAGCAAGGCCACTCGGAACTACTATCGAAGCGCCGACGGGTTCTGCAGAGAATGTAGGCAGAACCGGCGCAGGGTTTTTAGTTACGCTGCATTCAATTTACTAACCGCGTGCTTGCATGATAAGTCTGTTTATTTCAGGTGGTGGGTTTTCCATTTTGCCCAAATGCTTTTCTTTCCCATAAAATCGCCTTGTTATACTCTTTTCTATACACTTGCACAAGTCGCGTAAGCCACTTGTAGTTATTTCGATAACATTTTCGTGTTTGCAGCATTTCCGTAAATAAACCTGACCTCGTGAACTTACCTTGTATTATTTTGTAAATGTGTTATTCTGTAAACAACTTATTTCATATGCTCACTATTTTAAGATTTATGTCACCGTTTGCTTGCGTTCTAAGTTTGTTTATTTCAGGTGGTGCGTTTTCAACTTTGTCCCAATCCTTTGCTTTCTATTATAAATGTCTACCTGTACTCTCTTCTATAAACTTGTACACATGAATTAAACAAATTCTAGTCCTTTTTGAAAACATTTGTGTGTTCGTGGCATTTCCGTAAAGTATACTTTCTGACCTCGTGAAGTTATCTCTCATTCTTCTGTAAACAATTTACTTCGGATGCTCATTAATTTATGTCACCGTTTCCTTATGCATTACTGTATTTATTTTCTTTGTTATCTTCCTCTCAAGTGATTGGCTGTTACTTGATATCCCCGGTGAGGCTGCGCTTGATGTGCATGTTGACAAGGTGCCTACCTGTCTATTACTCACTACCTCGTCCATACTGGCTCCAGGATACAGTTGGTCGTTGCTGGAGGGGACGGGGTGCACCGTCCCTGTGGCCGTGTTAGCCTCGTGGATTGGTTCCATGCAGTCAGTGTGGAGCGGACTACGGTCCAGCCACCGCCTTGTGTGCGATTGATTCACAAATACAGGGTGCTTGTGTTTGCCTGTGAAGGAGTGTGGGCCGGCTCCGTTGATGAAACGTGGCTCCCATCCACATGCCTCCCGGTCTTATTCCTTCGGGTTTACACTGGATATGGGGTGTGTGATTGGAGCTGTGGGTGGTGCCGCGCAAGCTACCCATGGTCCCTCTGTAGGCGCAGGCGTCCTGTGGCTGGCCACAGTGACAGGCAAATCCGAAACCGGATGCCGCCAACCATGTAGGTATGGCAGCCTAAAATACGGGTTTGCGTAACAGAAGTTTGTGCCGAATAGCATAGAATAGGATAAAAACTGACCGCTAAAGCGAAATAATCTGCCAGTCGATGCACACACAATCGATCACTCTGCTTTCATCGTCCCGGCGGATACATCATCAATCAAGCGTTTTCTTAATCGTACCAGTTATAGCTTGGCTGACAATAAATTTTCGACCGATCTGTAACTTGTCTTTCATCAACGATGCTTTCAGAACCAAGGGTTTGGTCGTACGTTTTCACGAGTTTTGATAAACCTGTCACATGCCTCATATTAGCGCCACTTAAATCGAGACTAGTTATAAAATCAGATTAGGCCGAAATATAAATGCTAATGTTGCACCAATTATCATGAAACATGAGAAAGATTTATCGCAAGTGCTTTGTGCTAGCTGTGAGTCCAAGTCAGACTGTGGACGGTTGCGAAGATGGCTGCTCCCTGCCATGAGCACATGTACGAATGTGTACAAGCAAGTTGTCCGGTCATCCAGTTGTGACAGTTGCGACTTGCTGTGTTAAGTATATCCGCGTTGTTGTTGGATGTGTGTTCAAGTGTATTCACTAAAGCCCATGCTTGCCACGTGATTTGAACGTCCGCATGGTCATCGATACAGGTCAAAGTTGCTTTGACTGCGTGCGGATCGCCCGGTGTAAGTCATGTAGTGCAATAATTAAGGTTAGCTGGATGTTAAGTTGTATGAGAAATACGACACCAAATCATGACTGTTTTGAGAAATTTTAAACAGACCTAACTTTGGCTCTAGTAAGGGCTTTAAGCGAAGACCGAACAGACAGCACCACAAAGTTTTCCGTTATAAACATATACATATAAAGTAAAATGCAATTGCTATTAAGCATACGTACATATAGAGACGCTGACTACAGCGGAGGTATAGATTAAGCGCCATGTGAATTTAGTGCAATATTTTTCTCAAATTCACACACATATTTTTGTATAAGCATATTTAAGCCAGCTCGAACACATTCATGCCAAACCGCAATGTATCGCTTACGGTCAAAACAGGAAAACGTATTTAATACACACTTGATGTTAAGCAACTAACTATACCTCGATTCAGATGCATTTTACAAGCGCACTCATCAAATAAACAATTAGTACACAGCTGTATCCTTATTTATTTCAATAACGCTGGTGATTTTTTTAATTGCTTAAACAGCGATAAAAAATAAATCCCATATCCTGGTATTTCTTTTTGGTTACAATAGGCAACATTTGGGATTCTTGTTATCTGGATAATACTAAGGATGCAGTTTGGCTGATATTTTTAAAAGAAGGCGCATAACTTACCCGACTGGTTAGGATTATCTTGCCCGAAAATGTGCTAGCCATTGCCTTTAGAGAAAATGCAACCAGAAACTCGTAAACACCTTACCGTTATTTACAACTTTGCAGATCGGCATAAAGTTATTTGAACAAGTGCAGCATATAATTTGTTCCAAAGCGGCAAGTGCGTTAACCGACTATTTTTAGACCCTGTTTTCTGCTGCTTCTTTGACGACTTCTGCAAGTTTGTGCGAATCACGTAAGGAAATCACAGACGCGTTAGTCACGACTCTGTTATTAACACTAGGAAAGACGGTCAAAATTTATAGGATCTGCTGGCATGAACAACGGATATAACATGTATAGGAATTTTACCCATATTATTTGTAACGACAGAGTTTACGTTGAAAAAGATTTCTATAACCCTTATTTGAGATAACGCACTGTAGGTCTTAGGAATGTCTGAACAAAAGAATGCACTGGTTTTGTATCGACACATGCAGTTTCCATTGCTTACGCGACAAGCCACTAAAGATTTTATTTGACGGTAGTTTATTGACAAATTGTGGGAAATAAAATAAAACGGAACAGTTTAAAATGCGCAAAATAAGGAAATTAAAACAGAATCTATATTGACTATCGGATGTTTACGTATGCTTAAATTGAATCATCGGGTTATGCCATATATTGGCCGCTGAACCCAACGGTATTTAAGAGCAACAAGACACCAGCTATAGAGCGCGGGAGCATTTTGTTCAAATACATTTAATCTGTTCTACTATTATCATGCGTTACTTGAAGCTTAGGCAGAAGTGAAACACAGGACAAGCCACAAAGTTTATTTTTCAAATCTGTGTTCAGTTTAATCACTAGATTAAAAGTATTGATTATGCCATTGTGGCAATTATACCCCTCTCCTATTTTTACACATATACAGGAAAACTTACCGATAAATTACTTGTTTACAAGCGTGAATATGACCGGTTATTGCGTAATGGTTGCAACGCCAACAGGCAATATAGTGGCTGAGGCTTTCTCTGGCCAGTGAATAAAAATAATCATCTTTGCAATTGTCACATGGATATCGTTGTCACAAAGAATAGCATTCCAAGTTGTACACGAAATATAACGTCCAGCTAAATGAAACTTAGAAGAAATTCAAAAAATGTTTAAGTAGGTTATTAATATCTCGTAATCATTTTGAAATATGAAGGCACATATGAACTGAGTATAAAATAAAATGTAAAGCAAAACTTATGAAAATTTAAAGGAACCAATTAGGCAGAAAAGGAAGATTGATGTAAAGTATATTTAGTTTGCTTTATTGTCAACGACGAAGACTAGAGTGAGACAAACAGAATATACAGACTAATTCAAAAGTATGTATTTCATAGGCTAGTAAGATGCTAACAAATTGGCATAAACTTACTACACGTGTACAGCATGTACCGAGCAATATTTCGGATCTTGTCAACTAATCAAACTTTATTTAGCTCGAGTGATTTTTCATTGGCGATCACGCGCAATTGCACCAACATCGGATATAAATGGACCATAGCGACGACGAGGATGTAATTGCACATGCCGCAAGATAAATAAGTATAGTACGTAAACATATACATGATATTAGCACGTAGTTTTAGGATACATGCATAAAGCTGCGTGGATAGCGATCATTACACTTAGTGCAAAGCCACAGCGTTTCAGCTACCGATCTTGAGTTGATCATTGTCTGCTTAGCCATTGCAAGCGCTTCAGCTCTACCGAATGATAATGCGGATCCTAGTTGACATTTATGTAATATAAACAAGAGAGAGACCGATTGCCTTGCACTTTCGTGTTACTGGAAGCGATTTAATAACCTTAACAAGTTGTATGGTGGGCAGACCTTCCGTGGTTCTATCTTCGGTATCAATCTATTATTGCTAGATAAGATTTCGGCCCAATCTTTTTCAGCTGGATGGGGTGCCTGTAGTTTATTCATTACGTTTCAGTTTAGGTCAAGTGGACTTTCGGCTAAATGAAGGGAATATTTCTTTCGAAATAATTCGGAAAAACATATGGGTAGAAATTATCCACATCTAATATTAGACAGACAGGCACCACACGCACGGAAAAATAATATTTGGCCGTTTCATCTCTTCGGAAATCGACAGCCAATTAGTGCTTACACACCCTAAAATAGCAAATGAAATGCGTGCTGCTAATGATTTTTAAAGGATAAAATGGCTGTACAATCTCTTTTTGGTGTGCGATGGCTATCTGACTGAGTACAGCTTTGATTTATTTAAGCTATACCAGTCAAATCACCCTAGTAGTCTCCTGAATTCCGTAAAAATAAAACATTACACTACACGCTAATCACACTGTGACACAGATATATTAGCCGGAACTTATGACATTACAATGCATTTATTGGAATAATTCAGCTTTACCCGCATAATTAGCATTTTCTGTTAATATCCGCCACATGTATACTTATGCCAGGAAAATACGAAATATGAAAGGGTCATCGGTAGTTTCACTATTGTAACAGTATTTTAGACTATATGACTTTTAAAATATTTTGAGTTAATCTACAAATGTATTCGGGCACCATTCCAGTTCAGTTATGTTAGCAGATTAAAATTGTCTTCAATAGGCTAATTAGTCACCGCAATTACCGGGATTACAGGACTACTCAGGATGACGGATTTAACAAACACCAATCTTTGCGATAGATAAGTAGGCACAATTTGTGGCATTTAGCTAGTAGCTACCTCTGAGTAACTAACTTAAGAGCCGACAAATACGCAGTCTCCAAATAGTCCGAGCATATTAATAAGAACTTTTGCGTCACTATCTATGTCGTAACAACAGGATTTCTGTATAAAACTTTTATTCCACAACAGCTGCTGATCTCCTAATGGCGTTCCAGTGTTCGTCGATTAACTTGGTCTACGTACATCCGCAAGTGTCACAGAGTATGTACCTTGCATCTTAATTTTTGTGAAAGTTGCTTTACTTCACTCACACGTATGAGGTAAACAAAAGTACTGTCACCACAAAAGTAGGCACAATTACGGATGTGAAAATCACCTACTTGATCTGAACTGGAGTTTTAAAATAGTTATGTGAACGGACAATAAGGACAGGATACCTTTCGTTGTTAATTTTATGAAGACGTGCTTGTGTATCCAATGCCGCTAGCAGTGGTGATTTCAGGTAACAGCGATTTTCATCTGCAGTACTTTGACGGATATAGCACTAAACATGGCTCAACAAATACTGTTCGCTAGGATATTTACGAAATGATATAAAAGTAGTTAAGTTCCGTCATGGGTTCTAAGATCTAAATTACTTAGACGCAAAGTATACTTGTAATGTTTTAATCATTTAATCATGTCTGGTATGGATATTATATTTTGTCTATAAGTTTTAAAGTTCACACGTTTTTATCTGATATTTTAGCCGCAAATTTGCTTACCGTTCTGTAGTGCCAAGAACAAAGTCCCAGTAATATTAGTGAAATTTCAGCACATTTTAATACCAGTCACTTCACGGTCATACATTCTCTCAGCTGAATGATTCTACAGACAATGACTACGTTGTTATTCATTTGTCGCATCCTGAATTGATCACATTGGAGAAGACCTGATACTTTCCTTAGTAAGGCGATTTGAGCGGCTTGTAATAATGTTATATCGTCATGGTATTTGGTTTACCAGGTAGCAAACGTATGATGCATTACTAAAATATATAGTTTGTCACTAGTTTAGTGATAGATTTGTGTGGATTAAAAGAAATATTGTCAAACGTTGTTGCAATGTATTTGCCTCCTATTTTATACTTTCGGCCTGCCGATAGTTTGGAGAACTTGAAACCACTGGCAGATGAAATACTCAAATATTGGACGGAGCGTGAGGCTTATAAGGCGCAAACAACAATAGTAACAGAGATAAGTATTTTTAAAGCGTAATGATCATGCTTTTGTTCCAATGTTCAACGATACTAGATAATCATTGCACAGTTTATGTGATTTTTCTAGTACGTCTAGAAAAATGCATGGTATAGCTTTGTTTTACGAATATAATTGAAAGGTATGCATTGTATAGTTATGTATATTACATATTATTTGAAAACTGATAGGTATCATCAATCGTCATAGATGTGAATGAAAGAAGAGTAGAAAAACTGACTTCATTTATTTTTACGTAGCATAATATAGGTATGCTTTTATCCAGTAAATTGATTTCTTATAAGCTTTGAACTTAATTATATAAAACAACGTTAGTTCGACAGACAGGCAGATGCTATGCGTGAATCCATAGAGAAAATGAAGTGGGCCACACCGCTATCAGTTATTGTGATAGTACGATTAACGAATTGCAGTTAGCAACTTAAAAATTGGCGTCGTATTAGAAAGCCATGTGGAAATCTTAAACGCATTCGTCCATGTTGAAATTAAATAAACTTCATATCAGCCGAATAATGATTTATCAATCTTATCCTAGGATAGCATTTTGGCTATTTTTAACAAAGCAGAAAATCAGCAATGTTCAGTTTAATGACTGAGGTGCTGTCGCCAAAAATGTCGCAGCTAGTTTGATAAATTTTAAGGGCCGATAGAAAATATTTTTACTGATATAAAAACCATTTAAAGCGCTAACATCAAGGCACGGTCTCAATTAATTCCGAATATTTCTCTGTATATCGTCAAGTGCACACTAATGAACGTGTGAAAATTAATAGCATCTTGAGGAGTTAAGTAGTTGAGCTAGCAAAGTCAGCAACACGATGTTTGCCCGATTTGGCAGTGTCCTTATTTTTAGTTCATGCTGTTACCACTCGACTGAACTCATCCATTCTTCACATACATCCAACTGCACATTTTGGCACCTGTCACCATACAGGCTGCTGTTGTTGATTTGCCATATGCCTAATGCGAAATTCTGCAGAGAAGATTCATGATGGCTATATATGAAATAACGTGCACCGTATGTTGAGGTTAGCCAAGGGAAACTCGCTAAGAGCTGATGTTGCCATTGAGTTTTCACATACCCACAGGGTATGTGGATTTCCACCATCAGTTTCACCTGGTGAAACATTGCGCTTTGAATCAGTGCCAGTCATCAGCTCTAGTTCCTCTTCCTTCCTTCTAATTAACGCATCATCCTCGATTAATGACCTACATGATGCTGGATTTCGCGACTGATAAGAGCGCTTAATCCAAGTATACGCGAACACAATTACACACTTACACACGTCTTTGTCAACTCATCCACTGTCTGCTTGCTTACTATAACGGCAGAGCCAGTATGACGAAAGCGTCCTTCGGCATACACAGACTAGGGTCAATGTGCCTGATCGCGAATACATCAGTGTATCGAAACACATGAGTTGTTTGATGCGCAGATCACACTGAACATACGCGTGGGGTCAACACAGTGTTTGTTTGTCAGGAGATGGTAAGCGATTGATGACGCAGGCGGTTGAACGGTTGACCACTTGCGACCCTTGGATGCGCACCTTGGTTGTTGGACGCGGCGAGGTTCGAAATATGCTTCCTGACCCAGGCTGTGATATGCCCCGCGATCCTCACCCGCAACTGGCGCTTTGGTATACTTATGCAAGTGTCCTTGAAATTAGGTGTAAATTTATAAACGATTTGTGAATGTCTAGACAGAGTCAGCTGGGGTTTAACCTCTATGGGAATGCACGTCCATGTTTATGCCAGTACTGGTTACGTTGTGATGGAACAATGGAACAATGGTTTATGACGGGCTTTAATTGACTACCTGGAAAAATGCAACATCTTATTACCTGAACAGCATGGCTTCCGTCAACACCGGTCATGCAGCACCAACCTACTTATTGCACGAGGAAGTTGGACGGAAGTGGCCGATGATGGGGTCGGAGTCGACTTCATCTATCTGGACTTCTCCCAAGCTTTTGACCGCCTTGATCACCGCATCCTACTTCAAAGTCTACAAAGTTACGGAATCGGAGATCCAGTACTTGGTTGGATTGGCAGCTTCTTTAACCAACGAACACTCGAAGTACGTGTTAGGGGGTCACTTTCTATTCCAATTGACGTGGAATGTGGTGTCCCACAAGGCTCAGTGCTGGGACCGTGTTTATTCCTGGTGTTTATCAACGACCTGGCAATAGTCATCTCCTCAAACTTCCTGCTTTTCGCCGATGACGTCAAGATATGGAGGGCGATTAGTAACAAGACAGATCAGGATCTGCTCCAACATGACCTAGATTGCATTTACGAATGGTCAAGGAGGAACAAGCTTCAATTGAACATGGCTAAGTGCAAAGTGATGCATCTGCGTCACCAGCAGGTGAGCGCTTACAAGATTGGAGACCACACCTTGGCGAAGGTTTATCAGGAGCGTGACCTGGGTGTATTGGTACAGGAAGATCTCGGGTGTTCAAAACAAGCAGAGAAGGCGAGGAGAAACGGAAATCAACATTTCGGCCTTCTTCGCAGAGCCTTCGGTCGGTTTGAACCCTCAATCTTTCCCCAAATGCTTAACGCCTACGTGCGACCTCACGTGAAATATGCTATTCAGGCGTGGCAGCCGTGGCAGAAACAGGATCTTCTTGCTCTTGAGACTCCTCAACGATGGGCAACCAAGAATGTCAGGGGCCTATTTCATCTGCCCTATCAGCTTAGACTGAAATCTCTAAGAATATACAGTAGTCGATATCGGCTTTTGCGGGGGATCTCATAATGGTTTACCAGATTCCGAAGAACCCAAACCACATTTGCCGTCCGCTGCTGGAATTGAACCACAACGCTAAACTAAGAGGTCACCCTCTGAGACTGACAGTTCATTATAGCCGGCTTGAATGCCGTAGAAATTTCGTTTCTCTCCGCAAGTGTGAGCCTTGGAACGCCCTCCCTAATTATGTCGCCTATGCTCCCAAGCCGGCGATGTTTAAAAAACCTGTTGACGATGCATTGTCTCACTTAAATTTCATTTTATGACTTGTTAGCCAGGGGCTACAAAACGCAACCAAAAGGTTTCTTGCCAAACGCCTAACCAATGGATTTATGGATTTATACGTTTGATATGCGAACATCTTCGCTATTCCACATAAGTCTATGGTGAGTCCACCACAACGCTTTTCACTTTATTATGCAATTGATTTTCGCAATAAATTCCATCAAACGGGACTTGTTAAGCGATGCTTTTTTACCCGTAATAAACCATTGTCCATTGTCCATTGTCCAAAAGCAATGCTTGACAGGTCCCGTAGGATGATGAGAATTAACATCGTAAAATTAAAAAAATCCTATCGATGAAAGTACGTGTGAAATGCATGACTCACCAAGGGATTGGAGATGCACATAAACAAGTAATCCAATAGGAGTTTTAAGTGGATTCCGTCTACGTTCGTTGCTCACTAATACCATCATCCGATGGTCGCACGTTATATCACATAGTGCAATCGTGCCAGAGTTTCGTCAAGGCGTTTTTTGAAAAGGGATAGGGATGGGAGCGTATAATTACATGTTCTGGAAGGCGTTCCAAGTTGTGACACTCAGAGGGAGAAGAAATTGCGTGGACATTCCAGTCGACTGTACTGTGTGATCAACTATAATACTATGATGAGGCGTTTGACTACTTCAAGGGAATGACACGTGTGGTTGGGGTTCTCAGTATCCGGTACACCATATGAGATCGCCTCTCAAACGTACGGTAACGTCCACTGTATAAGTTAAGAGTTTTTTAGCCTGAGTGGGTAGGGAAGGCTGAAAAGACCTTTGACGTATTTTGTCGCTCTGCGTTGTGCAGTATCGAGGTGCAGTGAGGTGGCACTTCTGCCATGGTTGCCACGCTTGAATAGCGTATTCCTGTGTGCGGTCTAACAAAAGCGCTAAGCATTTTCGGAAAGATTGATGGCGTCAAACTTCCCCAAACGCTCATACGCAGAAGGCCAAAGTTGTATGGTTTGGTCTCTCTGTGGAGGCCTATTCGGTCTGCAATTAAGCACCCATGATCCTCTATGTACAACCACGCCAAGATTGCACTCATGAGAGGTACCGCTGTATGAATGTCAGGTCCTAATGCGGTAGTATATACGCACTCAGAACCGAACCGAAGCGCTTGCCCGCCGCATGCTAAACCACTGAAGGCTGATATGCGCAAGATCTTTGCACACATTGTGAGTGTTTGCAACTGTAGCATGTTCTCGTTTTAGAACTACTCGTATGACTTTGATCCAACAATCATCCAGCAGAGCGGTGATGATGCTACCTCCTTCCTGAAAGCTATGGCACGCCATATCTTTAGAGTCATTCTGGGGCAAACAGCAGAAAAGTTGGAAGATAAGTGCAAGCCTGACAAGTATCATTTATGACAACAATGAAGCAAGCGAGGCCCGAGTACCGATCGCCCTGACGGTACGCCAGCCACACGAAACCCATCGATTGGCTTCCGACAGTGGTAATCTCCGGACTCTCACTATCAGGGTGCCGTTGAACGAGAAATTCGCCATATCCATGCCTAGCAATAGTGATTGCCGCTACCACGAATGACTCGTCAACCGCTTGTACACGTAAAATCCCGATGGTCCAGTCGGTTCGAGAATGCCGTTAGAGAAGTCCAAGTAGGCTACATCCACTCCGACATTCGGCGTCCACAGACTCTGTCCAGTTTGAACGAGCTATCAGCAAATTAGTTGTTCAGGACCCGCCTTGGCGAAATACCGTGCTGCTCCGGAACGAGGATGTTGTTTTTCATCCAGGTACTCCATGAGGGCCTCGGCTACAATGGACTCCATGATCTTGGAGATTACCGGAGGAAGGGTAATCGACGATAAATTAGTATGGAGCTGCACGGCTACCAATCTTTTGT
>CALYDF020008088.1:0-11943 GCA_944474145.2 Dicrocoelium dendriticum | reverse complement strand
CCAGTAGCTGTATACCAAACAGTGCCAATGCATTTGTAATTGCTAACGATGAACATATATTTATATTTTGCCTACTTCCATGCAAGAGCATCGGATTAATGTAAGCCTTGATTTGAACCCTTTAGGGTGCAGCCTCTAGCAGGTCTAGAAATATACCTATTTATTTATTATTTATTTAAATAAAAGTGATTGTACCTCAAGCTCCTCCGGCAAGTCATTCACGTAGACTGAGAACAGCAGCGGACCTAGGAACGCCGCTAAGTACAGCCTGTCGAAACGAAAGACTGCTTCCCACACGAATACACTGTTCCCGTCCAGCCAGAAAAGCTGACACCCACTGGAAAGCGCGACCAGCTATTCCATACGACCTCAACTTCAGTGAGAGTCGCGAATGAGGGACAGTGTCAAAGGCCTTGGCGAAGTCGATGAACACCACATCCACCGCATGTCCACTCTCTACGGCTTCAGCCCAGCACTCTCGAGCTACCAGCAAGTTCGTCTGACACGAAAATCCTTTGCGAAAACCATGTTGCTCGACGCTAAGCAGGTTAAACCCATTTAAATGGTTCTCCACTGTATCTCGTAATAATTTTTCAAGTAACTTAACGACCACGCTAGTCAAGCTGACAGGCCTGTAATTAGCCGGTACGTCTTTGTCACCGCACTTGAAAATCGGGCAGACAACAGCCTCCTTCCATTCGGTAGGCAAGATACAGCTGTTGAGTGACTTCTGAAACACACAAGTCAGAGGTCCACTGAGTTCCCCTGCCAATTCGTGCAACAATTTTGGATGAACAGAATCTGGCCCAGAAGCCTTAGTTGGGTTCACCTCTTTTAGCAACCGGAGAACTTGGGACTCCGTTACAGGAATTTCATCCAGACAACAGTCCTCAGGGACCCTTGGAACTAACTCTTTGCATGGCGTATTTGTCTCACGGACAAAGACGCTTGAGTACTGCTTACCAAGCACGCATGCCTTGTCATAGTCGCTATAGGCATGGGTCCCATCTCCTCGAAGCAATGGTGGAATGGGCGTTTGCACCACAGCGTCGTTTAACGTAAGCAAAGAAGCTCTTGGGATTTTTCGAAGCAGTATTAGCTAAGCCTTTTCAAACTGAAGCCGGGGCAACCTAAGATGTAACTTGCACTCATTTCGAACCAATCGATGCTTGTCAAACGTGCTGTTCGACGGAGCTGTTCGGTAAGCTCGCCAGCACCTAGACCGCTTCTTTAGCAGGCACTTCCCCGCGGAATCTATCCACGGTGGCTGCGCTCTCGGTTCCCTTCTTTTTACCAGTGGGACGTGAGAGGCAGAAATGTCGACGAGGTGAGCCTTAAGCTTTTCTCAGTCTATGTGAACAGTGTCGGTCTCAGATATCACACAAGGCGATGACCTAGCTCTATCCCGCATCGTTTGGAAGTCCGCGGTCCAAATGTTCGGATACCAACTGGTAGTAGCTTGGCAAGACCTGATAAGGGTACACTGGAAAGACAAGCAAACGTGATCGCTAGTGCCAAGAGGCGCGTCGTATTTAATGTCATTTACAAAGTCAAGTGACTTAGCAAAAGCAAGATCTAAAATGGACGGCTGCTGATTGCTCGTGTACCTAGTGGGGAGGTCCACGAACTGCAAGATAGGTCATCCCAACAGACCTCTGGGAGGTTGAAGTCTCCCAGCACCAGCTACTTGTTCGCAGTTTGAGTGCGTATAAACTCCATGATTCCATTTGAGGTGCTCATATGGCTTCTATACACTAACACGACCGTAACCTGGACCGAGGAAGCGCAAATCAAGACTGCGAGAGCCTCAACAGATTTGTCGAGAGACTGAAAAACGCTGGTCCTCAGTACGTCGATGTGATAACACTTAAAGTGCTACACCACCCCTTGACGGCCAATGGAGCGGTAAGCGCGGAACAATGCGTAGCCAGGCAGATATACTTCGCCATCTGTGATTTCTTCAGACTGCCACGTTTCAGTGAAAGCAAGTATATCTGGGCGAGATTTGTCTACGAGCAGACCCACCTCGCACATCTTGTTCCTCAGACTACGCACGTTACTAAGTACTACTTGGAGGGCTTCGGCACGACCAGCCCTGGGTCGTGCGCCAGTAGTATAGGTTCTGGCATTGCGGAAACTGACCGCCGGCTGACCACCTGAAAACCCACCAATCGGAGACCTTGCTATCCAGCCGCACGCCGGGCTTTTAGGTCTCTGATGGCTTCCTTTAACTTTAACCTATTCGCTAACGGAAGGTCTGGTAGCACACTAACCGCGGTACCTTTGAGCTTGAAGGCAAATCTCAGTAAGGCCCTGCGTTCTTCTGGGGTGGAGAGGACCACCCTAAACAGACGGGGTCGAAGATTTGGTCGACCAACCGGAACGTTTCCCAATCTGATGAGCTTCCTGACAGTAACGCCAGGAAAACCTGGTGGTAAAAGCCTGGTCACGCAAAATTTAAGCCAACCAAGATCATCAAGCATGCGCTCGGTGGGAAGAGCGGCATTGAATTCAGTGACGTTTCTGAAAATCACACTGCTATTAGAAACAGATATTTTATTATTTTACAAATTTTATTAGCATGTTACATGGCACTGTTAAGCCTATCTCTCCAAACTATATATATCTTTTATTTACTGTCAGCGAAGAGCTTTTTTTATCCTCCTTTCCCCTACTGCTCTCATTGCCCTTTTCACATACATGAGCGTGCCATAAATATGTACGTCTGAATGCGCAGTAGTATTCGGTTGAAACTAAAACCAATTACTTTAAGAAATTAGTTCGAATATTCTGGCCCCTGTGTTTTGGATTTCAAACCCTTACATACATTCGCAAGGTAATCGATGGATGAATGGTGAACGAATAAAAACGGAATGTCCGACGATGCTATACCGAGAAGACTAACAAATTGTAGTAATCCACGCACGGACATTCAGGAAGCATTAATATAAGTATTGGTTTTCTTCATGCAAGACCACGGAAATATTGTGCAAACTGAGCTAATCTCTTACAGCCCAGCCACAAGCAGCTGTATAAAAATAAACTATTTTATTTATTTTATTTCTTTATTCATTTATAAAGGGACTGAGGTATGGGCCTGGTGGAGGCTTATTGTCGCTACGTGCAATCCGATTAGTTAGAGACACCGCAACTGGTTTCTTACAGGGAGAGGACGTAGTCGCTAGTCGAGACGCAGTAAACGCACCTTCAAGTGGAGAGCTGCAAACTTCGGGTTGTAGCCTCTGGAAGCAGCCTAGAGAGCGATTCAAGTGACAGATCGGGTTGTGGGGAAACATTTATTGGTACGGTAAAATCCCTGTTACCCAGGTATAAAAACTGACACGTTGACCGTCTAGCTAAGGGAGCGGAGAATGCATGTCACCCAAAGCAATTGTGCTTTGCGTACGGACCGTGCACCAAGCAATAATGACGATGATCAAGTCAAGCATTCGAACTCAGCAGTCAGTTCAACAAATTACACCGGTCGCCTAGGTGTATACTGAAACTCTGTTAGTTAGAATTTTACACAGAAAATTCGGAGAATCAACAGGTTGCCACCTAGCCACCCCCAGCAGGGTCAGTGTAAGCAGTCCTTCGGCCTACGTGGAGTACGTCCATTGCAAGTCAGCAACCTGCGGTACCAGTTGTGAGACCTGGTGCAGTAGCTGGGGGAGGTCAATGCAACCGGACCTAAGCGAGCTTCCACCCGTGTCCACCCTGTGGTGTCCAAACGGTAAAAATGTGTTTGTTGGGGCCAGTTTGTACAGTTCAGGTAAATAATTCAGCGGAAAATGCGCCCCCCTTCCAAAATACATGCAGGCCTACTGAAAAAACTGAAACCAGGGTGCAAGCTACCGACGGTGTATATGGAGAGCAACATGAAAAAACAGCAGCAATCAGTACCAACACACAAAAATTGTAAAGCAAATAGCGTGCAAAGTAGTTTCTGAATTTTAAAAGATTTTGCCCTTTTTCGGTCTTTTCAAAACCTTTTGGTCATTTTCAGGTTTTGAAAGACGTTGGTTAAGCGCAATAAAAGTTGTGACGCACGTTCTACGTAAAAAGTTTGCGCTAACTAAGTCCGAAAAAGAAACTGGCTGTTTGGGTTACCTATCCTGTAGACTGATAGTGGTGGGAGTTTATACACTGCCAATTGTGATTGTAGGCCCCGCTGGAGCAAACCGACTGGGCTGAGGTTGTAGTGCAAGCTGTGCTGTCGCAGGCTGTGTGGATGCTTCTAGCACCGAAGCGTCAGAGTCGTCGAGGAATGCTGGTTTGGCCCGATCGATGCTGCTCGTCCCAGTCTTGCCAATGTAGGCAAAGATAACCCACTTGATAGGTATGCCTATGACACGATATGGGCCAGAATAAGGAGGGTGACGTGGCTGGTGTACGCTATCAGTGCAAACGAACACGCGCGTGCGAGTAACAAGATGTTCCTCTACCTTTGTCAGCAAGCTCTGTGCTCCGGGTTGAACGGGATGAAGCGGCCGCATGGCTGAGATACGCGTGCTGCGTAGTGAATATATTCGATGATTGTTGGTGCTCTTGGTGACACAAATGCACTAGACAAGCGCTGTTTGCAGCCATAACCTAGCGAAGAGGGAGTAACGTGCAAAGCCGCGTTAATCGTGTTTCTTATGCTTAAGAGGATGAACGGAACGGCTTCGTGCCGGCCTGTGCTGGCTTCGGCACGGAGAGCTGCATTGAGTTTCCGGTGGAATCATTCTACCATACCACTAGCTGCGAAGTGGTATGCCGAGGTTCGGTTGTGTTGGCAAGCAAGTGCTTTGGATAGTTTGCTGAAGGAGCCGTAAAAGTATGATCTTCTATCCGTGCTGGCAACACTTGAGCAACCAGCTTGGGCTACCCGGCCTTCAAGGAAAGCGTATGCAAATGTCTCTGCTTAGTAGTTGGCTATCGGGGTGGCTTCAGGCCAACGGTGAATCGGTCCACACAGCTGAGGAGGTACACGTAGTTTTCGCATGGTTGTCAGACCAGGTCGACGTGGACGTGTGCAAAACAAGTGTCAGGAGCTGGAAAGGTGGTAAGCATGCTTTTGGTGCATCTGTATATCTTGTTGCGCCGACACTGTGAGCATGCGCCTGTCCAAACAGGGACATCGCGGTTGACTTTGGGCCATTAAAAGCTTTCGGTTATTAGCTGCTGCGAAGCAGTATGCTAGGATGAGACCGGTTATATAAAGTGTTGAGAATCAGTCGGCGCACTGTCGTAAGAACCACGGAGCAGGGGGGAAGTTTGTGAGACGTCACAAAGCATATTCTCCTCGGAGGACGTTGTGGAACTTCGTGTAGTTTCAAAGAGGTGTTGCGTCGTAGCATGTCTATGTCAGAAGCAGATTGTTGGACAGCTACCATGACAGATAGGTCGGTGTTGGTGCCAGGCGGTAAGGTGATCTGATGAATGCATGAAAGAATATATGCAATGGGTTTAAAAGCAATTAGGATATGCCCTACCTCTGTCGTAAGCTAAGAAACATAGTCTAGATGCCTAGTTTCCCGCGGAGAATACCTGACTTTTGCGCCACTGCTTTCGTAGGACAATGGCTCATGGTCAGTGTAAAATGTAATATGTTGAGGTACGAGATAGTGACGGTAATGTCTGCTACATAGCTAGACAGCGCGTAGCCCCATACCGCAGGTGCAGTAGCGCGATTCCGCAGGTTGGTAACGTTTCGGGAAAAAAGCCGGAGGTTTAAATTGGTGGGCGATGAGTTGGCGAAGAACTGCACCGATCGTAGAGTCTGACTCTTCAGTTGTCAAGAAGATAGTGCTGATGGGTCTGTGTAAGCGAGAAGCGCTGTCGGAGATAGTCTCCTTGAGCTTCTCAAAATATTGTCCACCGCCGTCTGGAAAATGAGAAGAATGTTGGTTGCCGCGGAGCTAGCCAGTCATTGGTTGCATTGTGCGCGCGTAATTAAGAATAAAGCAAAGGTAGTAGTTGACCTGGCCTAAGAAGCAGCGTAGCTGTTTGAAGAAACTAGTAACGGGATAACCCTTTGGTACCTGGATTTGTTCTGGCAGAGCTTCAGTGTCATAAGGAGATACTCGGTGGCCAAGAGAGTCAATGGAGCTTTGGCCAACTTCGATTTTGCCGAGGTTTATGGTAACCCCAAGTTGCGTCAAGCGCAGAAACAAAGCTTCAAGTTGATACGAGTGCTCATCGTCAAATGAGTTGGCGATGAGAATGGCATCTAGATATGGATAAACGTCTTCGAGTCCTTACGTTACCTCAAGAATGAAACGCTGACGTTTGTGCAGTTGCTAAAGCCAAAAGGCATGCTGATGACCGAATAGGCCAAACGGCTGGATGACTGCTGTTTTAGCAACATCGTCTGGAGCCACAGGTCTTTGGTAATGGGCACGAACTAAGTCGATGTTGATAAAGCTCGACTTACTAGTTAGAGTTGAGCTTAAGTCGTGCATGTGGGGCATGGGGTATTTACAGGGGCTGGTAACTTTATTAAGTGCATTGTAGTCACCACAGTGGCGACCGTCACCGGATTTGTTCGGCACCACGTGTATTGGTGTTGCCCATGGACATCCGATTGGGAGGATTATTCCCATTTCCAGCAGTTGTTCGAAAGCCGCCTTAGCAGCTTTGAGCTTGTCCGGGGCTAGTCTGCGAGGGCGGGCCGAAACAGGCGGACACTTAGTGTTAGGATGTGTGTGTGAGGATGATCGATGACGTTTGACGGCACAAGAGACAAGTTAACTGAAACGTGAACGAGTTTAGGAAGTTAGTAACAAAGGCCTAAAAAGCTGTGCTGTTTGTTGTAGGACACGAATTAAAGTGCTAGCAGCCAAGTTGGTGATAGTCCAGATAACACTGAGCTGTGTCCTAGAGGAGATAATCTTCTTCATTTTGGAGTCCACGATTAGGTCGGTGTTATAGGAAGCCTATACCTATGATGGCGAAAAGCACGGCTACTCCTATGAAAGACCAGTGAAAGTTTCGCCGGATGTTTAGGTTGAGCTTTAGCAGTATGTCGACGAAGGTTGCGATCGGTGTACCATTTGCGGCTCGCAGCCTGTGTGGCGAGGATGAGACCACCCCAAGTGGGCCACGGGGAATAACGCTAACTTCGGCTCCGGTGCCAGCTAGGAAATCGGTGTCTGAACTTAAATCCCTAACTCGGACGTGGCGGCTTTGTTTAAGCAAGCCGTGTCCATCGCCTTTCCGAGTCCGCCGCTATGTTTTCCTGCTTCTCGGCCAACTGCACGGCCTTATACACTTACGTGCTGCTGTACCAAAGAGTTGATGATACCAACTGCAAGTCTGCCTCTTTGACTTAGATAGTTTTGAGATTGGTTGTGATCGCTTGTGGACATGACGGCTCATTGTGAAATGTTGGACTTCGCGACTGCCTGTCACAACCTGTGTTTGCAGGCCTTTAAACGGAATGTAAGGCAGCACTAGATGTGCGCTGGTACTTAACGCGGTTGACCTTGCTGGCTTCGGCTAGTAGTTGTGAGGGTTCGATGACCCAATCTGATAAGTCCGCTAATTAATTGCGCAAAACGGAGCTCAAAATCGCTGGAATGGTTTGCGTGTTTTTCGGTGGCCTTTGTAGTCAGTACACAAGTAAAGATTTCGTCCATGGTTGACGAACCATGGTGTTGCTGCACCTCTTGTAGCAAGGTTAATGTCAGGTTGTCGCCCAACTGCAGCTATGAAAGCTGCTGTAGGTGTAACATATCGGTGATCATGACGCGCTTAATAGTGGCCAACGTGAGGGCCTCATCTTGGTGTTTCCCTGCGAAAGGAAAGTCCATGACCTGCAAGGATATCTCCCTAGGAAGCTAGACCATGAGCTTGTTGTATTTTGCGCAGTCCGCATTAATTCTCTGGTTAGAAAATACTGTTTTAAGCAGTGTGAACCACAAAAGTGGATTCATGTCCGCAAAAGGTACCAGAGAGCTATGACGCTAAAGAGCGATTCTGTCTTATGTTCTACAGCCTCCAAATTAATACGATACCGTATGCAAAAATAAACCGGAAGCTACGCCTTATTATATGGAAGGAGATCACCGGGGTAAAATTGTGAGTATTCTGTATGAAATTCTTCCGCAGCCGGGTTCATAATTTAGCCAATAATCTATAGCCACAGCCCAGGTAACGATTCAGAATAAAAATTTGGTTGCAAGGAAAGTTTAATTGGCACAGTAAGATATTCTCCGTCGCCTGGCTATAAAAGACTACTCCGTTGTCCCTCTAGCTAGGAGGACGGGGAATGGACAGCACACAAGGCAATTGCCTGTTGCAACAGAAACGAAAGCCAAGTAACTATATCGATAACCAAAACAGGCATACTTTAACCACTAGATGGCCTAAACTTCAGGGACTCTGCTACGTACCTAAGCAGCTAACATGTCGCTCAACTGGACAGGATTGAAACCCATTGCCGGCCATTGGGACCCTACCAGAAATCCTCCAAAGAGCGTACGACCCAGGGCTGGGCGTGCCGAGTTTCTGCGGGTACTGTTTAGTAATATGCGTAGCAAGAAGAACAAGGTACAGTGGGTCTACCTATACACAAATCTCATCCTAACGTACTTTCTTTCGCTGAAACGTGGTTGTCCCTGCATACCACAGACCGTGACGTATGTTTACCAGGCTACCACCGCCTAGATGCGCTCGCTCCGTTAGCCGGCAAGCTGAAGGCGTCACTCTGTAAGTGAGTTGCAAGCATAATGCTTTGAGAATTTGTGTTTTACTGTCGCCGGATCAAATTGTTGAAGCCCTGTCGACAATTGTGTGCACTTCCTCCGCTCAGTTTACGCTTGTATTGGTGTATCGAAGCCCTTGAAGTATCTGCAGGGTGGGTAGTGAATTTATGCGTACTCAGGCGGCCGATGCATGTCTAATACCGGGGGACTTCAATTTCCCTGAAGTCTACTGAGGAGATCTATCTTACAGTTCAGCGGTGGGCACTCTCGGTTCGGATCCCCTCCTGCTGACGTTACCTCCTTTGCATCAGTTCGTGGACCGCCCGAGGTGACTTAATGGCAACCAGCTACCGTCTATCTTTGGTCTCATTTTTGCGAACACACACGATTGCCTAAGTTAGATTACATACAGTTGCCCTCTAGGAGCCAGTAACTATGTCTGCATATCCGTTCGATATGCCCTAACCATGTGTCGTCTAGCTATCGCTGATGCAGATCCAAATATTTGGCGGGCAGGCTTTAACGCAATGCGAGACACGTTAGTATTGCTTCGCGCGATCCCCGTAGCTGACAGCGTTGAGACCGTCTGGGAAAAAATTAAGGCATATTTTACAAAGTCACGGCTTCTGCCTCCTACTCATTGAGAGAACGGTGACACGGGCGCAGCCACCTTTGGATAGACCATATAGGTAAATACCTGCTCAGAAAGCGCTCTAAGTGCTGGCAAAGTAACCAAGCACCTTCAGCAACCAGCACCTACGAAAGCAGCCTATTCCAACTGGCTAGCCGAACAACCTCCTCGTGGTGTCAGCTGGGTGGTTCGGGTTTAGCCCGTTCCAGCAAATAGTTCGGCGGCAGTGTTCCAGGACGTGGTGGGCTTCGCCTGGCAAGCGTTCTCCCTATAAAAAGCCACAAAAGTCTGCTTAAAAACACTGTGACGTGGCGGTCGTGACTCGCCACAAAATAAAGTCAGTGCCCCGTGGATATCCGGACAATTCCATCCAACCCACGGCACCTATCTCCTACTCGCATATTGCTGACGATATCAAAAATTGAAGATTGGAGCAGCACAACTACAAGCACAAAATACACTGCTACATATACATACACACACAATGACACATACACGCCCCCTACACAAACACAAACTACTATGGCAAACATATCGGATTTTTGCACATTCTTGATCATGCATCGTTATGTCAAAATGATCATGCCTGTAAAGGCGTGCCTCACCTTGTTGAGAATAAAAGATTTATTTATTTATTTATTTAAATACGGACTTATACAACAACATGGTGACTCACGGTATGCACTCCGCCGTGGACCCTTAAACATTACTCTATCTACGGCCTACACCAACGTGCGTAACAAATTATTTCTTTACAGATTCGCTCGCGTCTGTAACAGGCTACCTTTACAAGTTAGGGCAGCCGAGAATACTGTACAATTCCGATCATCCCTACATAGACACCTTGCTACCCTGCCTAACTGCGAGCTCTTTAACTCCAATATACCGGAGGATGAACATTGGGAACATAGCCCAGAGCACCTCTAAAACCAAAAAGCCAACATATCGGTCACAGGCCCCACCAACTGATTCTCCTTTACTCTCTGGGACTGTCTGCGTCACGTACATGCTGTTTGTTGACGTATTCCGGGACACTTTAGGTATCCACTAGCAACTAAAAGTATTTACCCATGCAAATGATAGCCGTCGGTACTCTCTCTCTCCCTTAGTACCGTTATCCGTTCTTGGTATAACCTACGTCACCACTTTTTAGCTGCAGCAAGATATTGTAGTTAGCATAGATCTTTGCGCTAGGATCCACTCCTTATCTCTCCAACTCTTACCCTCTTGGGATGCTGCAGCACATACTTTTGCTGGTTGCTGACTTGCTCGGTCAGTGTAAGTATCCAATAATAACTAGAAGACTTAATGCGAATTCCGTTGATATCCACTGGTTCTCTCTCTTAGCGCCGTTACCTTGCTTTCGTCATATCTTCATAACGTTTTCTGCAGCGATTCGTTGTAGGCTCCATACATCTTTACGCGTATCCGGAGCTACTAGAAGAAAATCCTTGTTTCTCCATCCCGTAATCATTTACAATGTCGGTATCACTTACTTTCAGTGGCTTGTTGATGTGTTCTGCGACACTGTAGGCATCCACGAGTGACCGGACTGCTTAATGGAATGTTTATATCTGTCCACCGAAAGTTTTTCATAGCGCCGTTATGTCGATCGTCTTAACCTCAGCACCTCTGTATAGCAGCAAATAGCGGTCATAGGCTCCAGGCATTTCTGCATATATCCGGAGCTACTTCAGAGCCACTCTCTCATATCTCCAACCTTCATTCATTGGAGCTGTCTGCGACATATAAATTTGTTGCTTTTCGACTTATTCTGGGACACTGTAGGTATCCACTAGAAACTAGGATGCTTCAGATACATGCCACGGCCGATCACAGATACTCTCTCTACTAGCGCCATTATCTGTTCTTTGTCTTACCTCTGTGAATCAGCAGACATCTTTCGTAGGCTCCGACCTTCTCTGCGCATATCTGGAGCCTGATGAGAGTCACTCTTTTATTCCTCTAACCTTTACTCTCTGGGACTGTCTGCGTCACATACATTGCTGTTTGTTAACTTATTCTGGGACACTGTAGGTATCCACTAGCAACTAGAATCCCTCACCCAACGGCCATTGCTAGCTGTCGATACTCTCCTTCCTTTAGTACCCTTATCAGTTTTCGTCACCACTTTTAGCTGCAGAGGTTCATTGTAGGTAGCACAGATGGTTGCGCTAATCGCCACTCCTTATCTCTCCAACTCTTACTCTCTTGGATTGTTTGCATCACATACCTTCGCTGGTTTCTTGACTTAATCTGTCACCGTAGGTATCCACTGGTAATTAGAAAGCTTAATCTGAATGTCTCTGCTGGCCAATTATATTCTCTCTCGTAGAGCCACTCACTGTCGCTGCCCTAAGCTTTCTTCCCACTTAACAGCAATTCGTCTTTGGCTTTATGCCCCTCCGTCGCAACGAGACTGGACTCCGTCGCAACGAGGCTGGATCTTAACTTGGTGCGACGGTTTGCGTACCTCATTGACCCATTGAGCTATACTGGGTGACTCCTCTGAGCATCTTGAGAGCTACTCCTACCAGGTTGGTCAATGGTGAGTGGTCAGACAAACTCAATCTCCTGGTCCTCTAGGTTGGGGGTTTGCAATGGGATGGCGTCCATTTCTGT
>CALYDF020008087.1:0-11939 GCA_944474145.2 Dicrocoelium dendriticum | reverse complement strand
CCACACAGACTGTGAGTTTGTGCATTGTATGCCCAGTTACGCATTAAGTTAGCCGCCATCTGCTGGGACTGAACCACAAGTTTCAGTATCCTTGGACGCATTACCTTTGTAAATGAGGTGAAACGGGCAGTCTAGAAATCGACTGAAGGGATGACGTCATCTGCAGATAGAGTTTCACGGATGTACCCCCATTCTTCCAGATCGTGAGCATAAGCCTCCTCGTCCCTAGCTGTTGGTAGCTCGGGCACACCATGAACTAAAAAGGTTTTTCGCCAGCTGGCGTGTTTGCGATCGTCTAAATTGTTTTGTTCTCGCTGACGTTCGCTTCCATGGAACATCCGGAAAGATGCGGATCTTACTGTCTTCACCTCGGAGGATGATATTGCCCGATAAGAGCACCGCCTCTACATCGTCAATGGATGCCAGTGTTATCCGCAGAATTCTGGGCTCACCATAGTGAGCGGAGTTTGGATGTCTTGTCACACGCGTGATGTGAAGGAAAGGCGGTCAGTACAATTCCGGTTGATCACAGACCTGGCAGTGAACATGTCAGAAACAAGGGTCAAGTCTCCTGGCTTGAATGAGACCCTTCTGGCTGAAGTCAAAACTGTCTTTAAAAGGGCTTTGGCGGGAGAACGAGATGTCTGTTTGATTCGAGGAGGCAGGTTCAACATGGATAACCAGAGTGAGAAATGTTGACTTGATATTCAATATTGGACGTTTCCCCACGTGTGACTTTTGTAAAGCTGCCATTTACCTCTGCTCTCTTGGCCGCAAACCCCGCCGGGAGCAAAAACGGATGACCGAAGCCAACCAGACTGCAGTGTATTAGGAACAGAACACGGTTAATTTTAGAAACCTTCCATGCCATCACCATCGGCCGCACCTTTCTGGTCTTACTCACATCAACTGTCTTAACAGACCCAAACCTGCTAATGAACCCACAAACCAGCTGCAGCCGTGTCACGCCAGGCACGTAGTAACCCGTGTCATGAAGACGGACTGATATCATCAGCTTTCCGCGTAGCTTGCCGCAGGCCCACTTCATGTCTCTAAACCGTGGCCCAGCGTTCTTTTATTGCGGTCGCTTAATACACCCCTTTCGAATTGAGTCTGTATACGTACCTTGCGAACTTGACTTGATCCGTAGCTTTTCACCCTTGGGTCACCTGTTTTTGAGTCGGCCTGCGTAGTGCGTCATTTGTTAGTTGCTGTTGTGGTTCACGTAGCCGCTCCGCTTCGTCTTCTAAGCTAAACGTGTCAAACAGGATGTCACACGGCAGGGATGGCTGTTCTGGGGGACTTAGAGCTGATTGGCTTGCCTGACTCATTTCTTATTCCCCACCATTAGTTCAAACACGACTCAAGCATTTCTGACGATCACCGTTCCTGTCGACTACCATCGCGATCTTCGGGAATCTCGCGCGTACACCATGTCACCAGTTTTGGCATGACCGAGCCTGTGTGTCCGATTTTCTTCTACATGACAACTGCAATGCCTTAATTTCTTGCGTTCGGCACAGGGCGCCTTGGTCCGAATAGTGCTCTAGCATCTAGCTTTGGTTGTAGGGTACAAAGGGGCATTCTGCTTTTCCCCAAGACCAGGCTAAAGCATTGCATCGTGCCGCCTTTTCAACTCCGTAATCTGACTTAGTACCGTCGGGCTTGAAATCGATGACTGCGATAGCTAGTTGACTTGCGGTGGCTGGCATACACTGTTTTATGTCTGATTAAGCCGTTTCAACTCTTTCATCTAGTCGAGTCCCTGCAAATCTAATCCCGGTCGGTCTGTGTGGATTTGATGGTCTCGGCACTTGACTTGACCGTTCAATTCACCAAGCAATGTTAAAGTACGACCTGAAGCATTTCGTGTCGTACGGGCAGTTTATACGAGTATCGCCCGCCACAGCTAGCGCAACCTGTCGCTAGAGATCAGAGTGAGATCTGAGGCAGTATCATGTTGTAATTTGACTTGTCTGCCATTGCTTTCCACCATAGTGTACTTATTCTTGTTGACGCCATCAGCCTTGAAAGCAGCTGTGATCAATCTGATCCCATCGGGCCGTCTGAACGGTATGGCATTGTTGTGTTTCATCCTAGTTATGGTAGGATCACTTGCCAAACAACACAACTTGTTACGTCCTCTTCTGCCGCATCCGTTTCAAGTGTACTTCTTATATAGACACCGCCGAGCAAAATGTCATCATCTAAAAAACCAACAAGCAGTGGGAGGTTTGAAACGTGATGGACTCACGTGTGTAGCTGCCTTTTGGGGAGTCCGGTTGACGGCGCAAATGAGGTCCTGCTAGTTCCTATTGAACAATTGATGAATCATTGGTGGATCATGCTTCAGGTTCCTCATTCTTTGGAACTCACCGATCACTTGCTGCAGTGTGATATCAGGATGCTGCTCAATCTTGCTCAGTATTCATGTTCCTATGTCTGCATTCTTGGCTGCTTGTAGGCTGCAAACGTAAATGAGACATTTGTACTAGTCACCGATCATTATGTGAAATTGTGGTCGGTAGCACTAGCGATTCACGCAGTTTGAACAGCTCACGCGATCCTCCTCTTCTTTCTTACTCATTGTGAGATACCTCTAAAGAATGTTGAACAACGACGTCTGGTCACTAAAACTTTTTGAGAGGACTGCCACTCCATCACACGATAGTCCAGTGCTCTTCTTTTGGAAAATGAACTTTATGAACTTTTCATGTTCAGCAACACACAGTTTCCGAAACATAAGGCGAATTTTCTTCTGCTCTGAGACATTGAGCAAATCAACCCGTATATTATCTTTATACTTGTGGAACCAGGAAGCAAACGTCACACAGGTGTCAGGATGATAATGGAATTCACTGATTTGCTGAGTCAGTGTTTTCAGAAAGGGGACACTTTCACTTGCCCCTGAACCTGAGCTTGATTGTATCGACACCTTCTGCGTTGATATCTCGATGGGCTTGACAAGCGCATTTTCGAACTGTATTTGCTGTTGCTGCAAAAGTGCCTGCAATTTTTCGAGGGTGACTACGATTCCTAGGTTCGATTACAAACTTCCAGCGCCACTACTTTAACGCTGACATTTGTTTCTTTTCTCTGCGACACAAACCTAGCCTGGAAAAAAGACAGAAGACCAAAACCTACCAGACCGAAGTGTAATAGGAACAGAACCCGGTTAACTGTATAGGTCATACGCCATCGGAGACCCATCCACACCAAAGAGCGCTACGTATTTCTCCGCTACCACTGGTAAACTAGCTGTTGCCTGCAGTCATCTTAATCTGTTCTTCTGATAGAATTTCCCAATTTCACTACATACTTGGGATGGAAGCGCGCATGGCTCAGGTGCGCGATGCTCTATACGTCTTATCCCATTTGAAGACCGTTCTGTTTCCTGATTTACTGGTTATGTTGAATAGACAGCATGAAGTACCCGTCGTTCGAGCCCTTTCAGATGATTTGCTCGCTTACAAGTTTGGTCTTTAATTTGAGTGCTCGAGTTCGTAACCTTTAGTTGACGCTGCCTGCAGAAGGACTAAGAGGAACGCGCACCCATCATCTGGCCGAGGTAAGGGTCGTTATACTAAAGACAAAGGAGGCTAGAATCGACTGTAAGAACGTTACATCAGTGTTACAGGTAACTTTGGAAACCTGTTGCAGTTGGATTAGAAGATTTGAATTGAATGAGCTCAGAAGAAATCGTGGCCTGATGCGTCGATGATCTATGTCATTGTCAAATTGATTGCCTGGTTAAATGGGTGGATTCCGAGCCTATCAGGAATTTCTAAACTTTCCCTTACGACTGAAGGTGGAGTTCGAAGTAATGGTGAGTATCAGCACCATCGCTCGCTACCTAGACGGTTGGCTCATGACCATGAACAGGTTACACACATTACTGGAATCAATGAATGCGATGGATAACAAGAAACAATGGAACGTGTACTCCATGTTGCTCATGAACTTGGTGTCTGAAGGACGGCGAGCAGTATGGATGGATGAGACAAATTTCAATCTGTTCTGCGCTCGCACAAGGGGATTTTCGGTACTTGGCAGCTGCGAGCAGTGTACGGTAGCGAAGAGTCAGGGACAAAATTTGCACCTTGTCAGCGCAATTATTACGGATGGATTGCTTTGGTATACTGTCATAAGCGGCAGTTTCAACAAAACAGATGTTCGCGGTGGTAGTGGTTAATGATTAACAGCAATGTCATAACTTTTTCTGATAGCCGTCTCCTGATTTATGATAAGTCACCATGTCACACAGATCTAGAACATACTTTCCAAGAAAAGCCTTACATCTCAGGAAGACTGCTGCGACACATACCGTATTCTCCACAATTGCACCCAATCGAAGATGCTTGGAGTATCATTAAGGCCACAGTTAACCGGCCATGAGGCGAAGATATTCCGAAATGCTGCGAGGGGATCCAACTGGAGTGTTGAGCAACACCGACTGGATGATGCATTTCTTGGAGCAGGTTCTATCAGGAGCAGGCGCCTGCGTGACACAAAACCAGCGCTAACAAATGATGCAGCATGTAGGAAACAAGTATGCTCGTTTATTACATTTACCCGATCTGTAGCTAATTCAACACCATTGATATATTTCTTGGTAATTGAAAATCAGCTTTTTCTCCAAAGCATTGTGGGGCAACCCCAAGTGGTATACACCGTGTTTACAACTGTTATTGCTTCTGGTCCCACGGCATTTCCCTTAGAGATGGAGATGACTCGTCTAAACCATGATGACGGCTGACCCTAGTCTCTATTCTAAAGAATACTGAGGCAACCAGCTGAAACTAATGACGCGACCCTGCAGTTTGAATTGCAGAAATTCTTGTACTCACGTAGATTATGTTCCCATTGAAGCACACTATCAGCCCTTGTGGTGTAGGCATCAGACATCAAAACAATGGAAGTATATCAGACTTTCATCTTAGTTATAAATGCTAAACACCACTTTGTTAAAACGCTTTGGCTGAACCATTGAGAATTCACGTTCCACGTTGGAACATTTCGATTTTAATTTTCTTTCACATATCCATCCTGTGGGTCTTGTGAAGTTATGCTTTTATCCCATCATACGCTATTGAATATATGAACTATTTAACTAGGGTCTCATCCCGACATACGGCACACAACGATGTGCTTCCCCTTTATTTGATCTCAGTAGGCTCAATTCGGCAAGTCTTATAAACCAGCAGCTGGCAATGTCCGGCATTACAGCTAAGGATGTTCTCTTCACAAGATATGTCGCAATATCAATTTTACTACGACAAACATGGAAGGCATATTTGTACAGTTAAAGTCACATATTGACATTTTGTTGAACGTCAGTACGGCTGTTGATACCTAGCCTACCGACTAATGACCGTGGATAAGCCAAGTGAGATCCCAGAATGAATGGGTTTGTGCATTCGGCAATTGCGCTCTGTGTACATCAGTCTGAGTGTATTACATGTGTCACAGCACAGCCTCTTTGGTTCGCAAGTCTGACATCGGGAAGTCGACCACACCTGTGTCCGTGTTATCCATACGGCGTAGTTAGGTCAGCGACGTGGGATCGCAAGATTACGTAACGCGATGGTTTTTGTACCTCTCGACCGAGTGAGTAATACGGGATGGGGCTTCACAAGTATCGTTAAAGTCACTCTAGGACAGTGGTTATGGGTTAGAGAATCTCAAAGCCGTAGACCCAATGTACTGCTGGTCATCGCTATGGCTACAAATGAAGTGCTGGGACATTACGCTCTGTGGAAAGTTTCAAAATCCAGGGAGGCCTGCAGTCATCCGTGTCAGTAGGCACCACAACAAATGTGAAACGGATCAGGGACTAGCGGCAGTTGGCATTTACTGGTCAGTACGCAATTGCAGAGGTGATACACCATTGTTTGGCCGTATGCATAATACGGACAGCTACAGCCCTTACCCAAGATCGATCGCCACGCGCGTCCGTACTCAACAATTGTATATGTACGCCGCCTCACATATGGTGTGCGAATAAGTTAATAGGATAACAGCTGAAATGTACCAAAAGATAATCCGATCGAGAAAGTCTTTAATGTTTCAGATAGATGAGCAGCCTACTTTAGGCTTGCACACTAACAGAGGTCTCAGTAGAATAGCTGTCCACTACTGATTAAATCCATCGGTAAATTCGATGCAACCAAACATATTCGGAGCCGTCCAATCACGTTATCACGTTTGACATTCAAATCCACCGCCATTAAGGCCGAACAAACGCCCTAGAACGATGCACTAGCTGAATCATGGATACTCGTTTACCAAGACCCCATCAGAGTCCACTCAAAACTAAACCGATTAAGCATAAGCCGGGTCACCAGCTTTCCACCGTGGCGCACGTTGAAGCTGATGAAAAACTCTTAGTTTCATTTATATCATTAAATGACATCAAAGCAAACAGGACAAAATTTAAGCCAATATCATTCAGACTGATCACGTACGTCCGGAAAGTTACGCCTTAGGTTCCTTTCAAGGAAGCTGGAGCTCCGTTTTCGCTAATCGCTCTCCTAGTCTTCACCCAAGCTCTTCCGTAACAAAGCGGCCTACAATTATACTTTGCCAGGGGTTGCCACCCAAGCGCATGACGTACTCGAGGAGAAGCCTGTTCCAGAACTTGTAATACTAACTAGTCTGTTCTTAAAAGGTATATTAATGTGGAGTATGCCTGCTCTTAATCGACAGGAAAACAGGCACCGAAAAGTGAGAGTTCATTGTCTGCGATTGACACAAATTACCAAAAACGCCGAACTTAATCGCACAGCCCGACAGAACATCATCCTGCCAAAGAGCAATTCCACATCACCCACTACTGTCACAGAAACATGGTGCACATCAACAATTAAAATATCAAAGCCGCCCTAGGTGACGCGCATTTAACATCCCCCACGCACGCGACGGTTTAACGACCCAGGTCACGCAAAAGTATACAGAAACGTCAGCTAGTTCCGGAACAGCGATTGTCCTCAGCATCCAGACTGCACTATTGGAAAAGAATCCCTAGATACATTGAAGACATTGTAAGCTCTACGGTTTACTGCCTACGCCTGATTAATGTAATTATGTTCGGCCTCTAAGACGATGATTCAGTAGACCAACATTGCAACAGCTTGTGGAACATGACTCCGCATCAGAAACTCCGCGTCAATTGATATAGCAGCAAAAGCCGTCCTTTCGAAGTTGCCTCAATGCCAAACCATGAAACTGGCCTGTTACTCCGCCTCTTCTTCCTTACAAAGATCAACATGCACCCCGTCGACTGCCAACTACCTAGTCTAGTCACATTTCACTTTGATGAACTTGGCTACTTCGAGCAAGAGCACCGCAGGAACCGATCCGGTTTTACCAAGCTACTGTCAGCATGGGATATTTGGACCGAAACATTGAAGGTTGGTACAGGAGTTGATGTCGTCTACCTCCATTTCTGTACAGCATTTCATCCATTGGACCATTGCATCCTTCTAGCCAATATGCTAGTATACGGCAATGGTAACGTCCGCTTAGGGTGGATCAGTAACTTCCTCTTGCATACGCGTCTGGAAGTGAGTCACTTTCAAATCCTAGACCATTGGAATGTGGTATGCCTCTGGGTAAGGTACTGGGGCTCGTCTATTACTGATTTTCATTAACTATCAGGTGTGCTACATTACTTCCACTGTTTGCTTTTCGCGGACAAAATCAAAGTTTGTCAGCCGATTAAATTCCAATGTCCTCCGCAATGTTTTTGGATGGTCAGATCACGATCGTTTACAGTTCAACGTGACTACACGTGGAGTACTCCACCTACGACACAAACTGCTTAATGCCTATAAGTTGATATATCATGATCTGCATCATTATTCCCAGAGAAAGGTCTTGCTTTTACTAATCCAGGAAAAGCTCAATTTCTCGGAGCAGTCTACACTAGCATCAAACATTAGCAACAAATATTTGGGGCTATTAAACCGAGCTTCCGGTTACTCTGACCAGTCTCTTTTCCCACAGGTGCATTCTGCATACATACGCCTGCGCGTGAAATATCCAATTCAAACATTATCTTGGAAATGCCCCAAAATCGGGCACGAAAAACAAACCGGGCCTGAGTATTTTTGGTGTCTTCAGTGAACGAAATCGTTGTTTTGGAAGTGATCTCACCATGATTAATCAAATTTTATGCAAAGCTAATCGTGAGTGATGTCAAGAGCTAAAACGCAACCATAAAATCCTGAGAGGCCACGGTCCCAAACCGACGTTAGGATACAGTGGGCTAGCGGGTAAACAGAACTCTCCTTCGCAACGTGTGTTTCACATATGAATTTCACTACCAGAACCTGTTATTTCTGCTGCTACATTAACTATGTTCAAAGATGGTGTCGACAAAACACTGGTCGAGTTTTATCAAATCTTATAACACACCTGAACCCCACGCACATTCAAAAAACAAAGCCGTATCAACCGACACTCGTTTCTGTGAGAAAACCAAAAGCGGTAATATTTTACATACCATGAAACTATATGCGAACGTACCAGGCGGACAGAAGTTTTCTCTGTAAGTTCCCTATTTTTGATTGTTCTCTTGCTATGGTAGTTATTCCTTTCCCTTAAGAAACCCATCCTGCTGGACGTGTTAGGCATAATTTTTTTATCCGCAATAAGCCACTGACCATAAACCGTATTCTTACTCCTAGTCCCACGATACCAGTTGGTGTTAATCTAATAACTATTTCGCGAAATAGTGCTTGTGCACTTGCTGTTTCGGTGTGTGCCTATTGTAGTGTGAGGAGAAGAGCTGGCGGTCTAACAGCATTTTTGAAAGGAACTTGAAAGGCAGCAATCAAACGTCAACAAGCTGTTCTGTCTTTCTTGATAAAATTTGATCTATGTGATTCGAATGGGGGTCTAATAGATGGAATATGATTATCTCTCACCCCACAAACAGCCCAACCTATAAAACTTTCACCGATGTGAAATGTAATCCAGTAAAGTAAAAAGTTGGGTTGCGATGCTTGTAGACACTCCACTGCGTTGCATATCGTTTCCTCCCTTAAGTTTTAGTCTAAGTGACTATGAGCTTAAGCGTTAGCTTGCCCTGCCTCTCTAGTCAAGACAGTCCGGGAGAAATAGAGTGAGATGGCATCCAAGTGCGTTTACGGATCCGCTGCTTGCAGAGGGCATTTGGGGTACGAAGTGAAGTTTGTTCACTCTGATCATCCGTGCCTCACCTGTCTCTCGCCGCAAACGGACATCTATACCTTTTCCCGTCTGATTGCATCCGTAATGCAATTGAATTGCTCCCGAAGGATCTGATCTGCTTCCGTAAGCCAACTGAAATTAGTTCTTAACTCATTCGAATGATATCCAGTATTTTCCGACGCACCAAGCGCGCAATGTGTTTCAAATTCAGCCAACCTAACTCAGCAAATGACGGTACACGTAATAACAATCGCATGGTAGTGTGAGTTGCTGGTGTACGATGAAGAAGCGTGGACGTCCTAACCTCCATTAAACGACCCACAGGAATATTTTGTAGGGACGGAAACAAATATTAATCAGAAAGTGCCGGATCTGGAGAAGATGGTGGGTGTGGCAGTGTATCCCATCCATGCTTTATAAGCTTTGGGCGAGTTAGCAAACTTGCATCGGGTGTCGCATTATCTTTGTGGAACACGACACTTTTTTATTGATTAATCCTGACCATTTCTGTTCAAGTAACTTTTTCAGTTTGTCCAGCTGATGACAGCAGACTTCAGAATTGATCGTTGTTTTGTCCGGTGGAAGCTCAACAAATCGATTCGTTTACCAACCCACAAAACAGACAGAATCGCCTTTTTTGTTGAATATCGGCTTTCGAAGTGATTTGCGTCAAATCATCATTTTTACTCAACGATAACTTGAGTTTAACATTGTTATACACAACCCACTTCTCAACACAATGTTGGTTGCGTTTAAAAATGGGTAATTTTCTTGACATTTGATAAGCAAATCATGGAAGCTAACGCAAAGGCACAAATTTCTTTCCGTCAGAACATGAGGAACCTATATATCGAGATTCGCCACTAAACACTGGCGTTGCAAATAAGCAGGTAAGGTCGAATGCGGCAACCTTATTCTCTTGGCAATCTCGCGGGTTGTTATTCATCGAGTAACATCAATAAATTAATTTACCAAGTAATCAATTAACTAATAAAGCAAGTAATCACCGGATCAAAATTTTGTTATTCAGTTTTGGCACTAGCGTTTAGTTACTATATCTTCCCCTCAAATATCTAGTAATCATTTTTGCTTGAAAAGCATTTTTCCATAGCTAAAAAGGAAAATATGCCCAAAACGCTACCTTTCACTTCTCATTATTAAATGGACACCAATCAAAAACTACTGCATAGAATCAATCGAACTTTCTCACCAGCAAGCCTTACTATATCACCAGTCAAATTATATACTGGGCATACGGGGTAACTAAAAAATAAAAACATAAATTAAAATAAAAATAATATAAAAACTTAAACTAACAGACGAAAGTACTTCCTGAACAACCTAATAGAATGTCGACAGCTGAGGGCTCAATTACATGCTCTGGCGCTAGATTAGCTGGAGTACCGAGATTAACTTAATATGTATAAAACTTCTGTCGTCCTAAAAGCACAATCTTTCTACTACTATTGCTACTATTTTACTGCAAGAATACATTGCGGAAGCCAGTAACCTCGGCTTACTTAGGCGAGTTTGTCATAACTGGTGAGTTAAATAAAGGCACCCGCAATCCGTGTGGGCGCACACTACATCAAATGCTAGACGGTTCAGTGACTAACGCAGATAACATTTACTGGTCTTTACGCAACTGCGTAGGTGGTAACTAAACTGAGTAGAACCTTGCTACTGTGAACAGATGCAGCCCCTACTCAAGGTCGACCGCCGCGCGAGTAGGCACGCACCAGTTACCTAAGTACACCGCCGCGCACGTAACACGCGAGCAACTTAACAGGATAACCGCTAAAATGCACCAACGGATAGTCAGATTGTAAAATCCGATAGTCTTTATTGTCCAAGATAGATACCCATTAAAATCTGTGATGGGCTCCCCACTGTAGGCTTGAACACAAACAGAGATTAACTGTGGTTTCAACAGATGCCGGACAGCATTATCACAATCGGGGGAAAACTTTAGTAGCGCGGCCTCCGCTTCGACGTTTAATGCAATGCAGACATCAGCCAAGCCTTTTATAGCTGCTTCTGTGTCACCGGATCAATACAGGAAAGAGTCGATTCCAAAATTATCAAGGGACTGCAATCTAACTACGGCGTTGGATTTCTGCAATCAGTCGTCGCAAAAACAATAAACCTCTTTGGCGTAAGACTCTAGATTACGCGCTGCGCACACCTGCTATTTGATCTGTATGAGGACACGAACATTGATGAATGTAAACCGGAATAAAGATTGGGTAGAAGGAAGAGCACTAGCTGGACTCTTAGAGGGTCGACGAACCTGGCGTCGGCGCAACGCGCGCGACCTTTGACCAAGTGGATGCAAAAAGCTAACCCACTTGGTGATCTTTGAGGATTACGTCGGACGATCTAGATGACAAAGATGGTGGCGCATGGAGCAGCTGATTTTATCTGACCTCTAGAAGTGAGCATGTCTGATACCGGTACAGTGACATCGTAAGGAAAATGCATCCCACCTTAGCTCAATAATGTACATGACCTGCTCTAAATTCTGCTGAAGCAGAGGACTTTCAGCAAATATTTACGGGTGTACATCTTACATGTTACAATGTACTAGTCTGCGGTGACTTAGGCGGCGTTACGATGGTCTGGTCCGTGACACGATCATCAAGAGAACGCCTTCGCAACAAAGTAGATGCTGAACTTGGCGGGCTGGTACCATAAAGAATCTAGAAATTGCTTGATGACGCAGTTATAAATAAATAAACGTTTTATTC
>CALYDF020008086.1:0-11957 GCA_944474145.2 Dicrocoelium dendriticum | reverse complement strand
GGAAACCTATGAGTTTATCATCATCATCATACTACACGTTAACTGGAGGTGGGGGAACACCTCAGCTACTGTGCTGCAATACATAGAAAAAAGGAGAGAAAATAAGCAGCTGGTACAAGCTGGCTGAGCTACCGGTAACGAATGGGCATTGTTCCGGTAAGCTACCAGCCGGCTGCTGTGCACCAAAAAATTACTATGCAAAATTACTTAAGCCTAAAAAATGAGATCGTGGTTGGAGGGGGGGCTAAGAGGGATGGGTGGGACAAAGAAACTCACAGCACGAACGCCACTGAGGTCGGCTCCTAGCCATATCAGCAAGTTTGTCCAGTGTGTGATTTGGATATTCCTAAATGGCCGCGCCTCAACGATCATTTACGTTTATTGATTTTCCTAATGGCATCACGCGTTCGTGATATTTCAGATGAATTGTGGAATTTTGTACACAAATATTACCTACACAATTTGTATCAGTGGTCAACACGAAACATATCACATTTTAACGTGATCAGGTCTGGGATCCCAGCCGTGTGAACCCAAAGCACCAGCACCTACATGCTCAGTGCACGCTCAATGTAACACCCTTTTGAATAATTCGGCCCAGTTTTACTGCTTCGGGACTACTTGCGTTGTTCGAAGCTGACTGAAAAGGCATCCAAATAAACCAGTGGAAATGGTTCACTTAAAATACAGCATGGCTTTCAGTGTCGGCAAATTTAGGGAATAATTATGCATTCCAAAGTAGATTGTACCGTGTGGAAGTAGGGTAACATTAACCCGTATTCCTAAGGTGTGAACAGTCCGGACACTCCAGCTATTGCCCAGTGATTCACCCCAGTGTTTTTGAAAGAGAAAGGACGATCGGTGATAAGACAATAACAAGATACTTAGTGAGCTCAAACGACCTAACGTCGGAATAAAGCGGTCTCAGTAAGCAGCATGGATTAAATTGCCGAAAACTACGAATAGCGAGCGAGAGTTGGATGAAAACAGCGGATATTGGTAATGGTAATGATACCATAAAGCACGACTTTTCCAAACATTACGATAGAGAAGACAACAGAATATTAACAAAAACCTGAATAAATTGTTAACAGTAACGGAAGCTTTTATCATAAACACTCGGAAAGCAGGGGCTACAGGTGCTTATTCGCAAGTTAAGCAGTTCCCCAATAAAAGTTCCTACTTTATTGGACTGGACGGACAGCGAAGCTGGGAGTGAACCTGCGCAGACGGAAATATGCCTGAATAAAGCCCAATTAAACGGAAACATTTTCACCATAGCATACCGCTGATAACCTAAGGTAGTAGATTGGAATTCGACCATAAAATAAGTATGATTTCCCACATGTGAGTCAGTTCTACTGCCGCAAATGTATAACATGCAGATATGGTACCAATACCTGCTGTACGCAACAGAGTTCGCCAACACGTTAACACATTCGATTCGGATAAAATGTCCTAATCTGAAGTGTTCAAGAGCTCTCAGCTGTGCACCTACTCCTGGGTCAATTTGGCATGCATTTCACGTGGTAGGTCAACATAGTATGACACTTGAATACCTCCTTTGATACGACAGTCTAAAAATGAACGTGCGAGGTACCACGGGTACACCACACAAGCTGTGTCAGATGAGGAGATACCGAGGTACTCCCTACAATTAAATTTTAATAAGCCCCAAATCCCGTGGTTTCTTAACTATGAACCAAAACACACAACGGTTTTCTGTCTAATAGTGATCATCTGGCATGAATACTGCACGTCAAAGAGCCTAACCCGTTTGTTAACACACTTGATATAGCATGCACGATAGGATATTCAAAGTTGTCCACATACATCAGTAGCAGATTACTGCTGGTTATCTTTTTAAAAAAATTTCTATACAGATACAATTAACTATAAGTACCACCCATTATTTCTGTGAATAATCAGTATTCTCGGACCTAATGGTGTCTTTGAAATCGGATGCATTTTTCTTAGCACAGGTCACACAAATTGCTTGTGAGGAGGTTTACCGCAGTATATTGCTTTGCATGAAATTTGAATAAACTGAGAAGTTGTAAAGGACTGCCGCAACTGCAGTTATCTGGAAAAACTTCGTCACTAAGCTAAATAAAATAGAGGAAAGGTACAGGACTGCAAACAATTTTACTCTATTGATGCTCCACACCGGAATGCTAACAGATTTAATCCATGATCATCACGAAATGCTACTCTCCGAGGATGAAATACTACTGAGGAGCATAAACAGGACAGGATCCCTAAAAAATTTGTGGATCGCAGACAGAACAGGAAATCAGGTTAGGTTAACTCGAATGAAAATTCCAATGGAACTTCCTTAACCGAACGCGCACGCGTATGTTCGATCAATAATGACTATTTCACATCTGCTTATGATACGCATGAGACAGCGGTATCTCAGCCTACATTAATAAACAGAAGTAGCAATACATTCCAAACTATTGAGTTAAAACCTAGGGGTATGTGTCACCAAATCGCATGAGTTCCGCCATCATGCTCACCAGGCCCTGACAAAAGCCCACCAATCCTATTCAGACATGGAGGCGCAGACATCCCCTCATCCTGCTTAATGCATTTATGCTTTCCATGTTCAAAGGAGAGTTTGCTTTGCGCTGGGAACGATCGATTATAATACCACAAGGCAAAAGTGGTTTCATGCAATAGGTAAAAAACTACCGCACAATCAACCAAGCATCCATTATCTCCAGACTCATGGAGAATTTAGTTAAAACAGGCATAATAGAGCACTTGGGCTCTATGAGCTTTAACAGTAAAAATAAGCATGGTTTTTTGAGGTAGATCATGCACCATCTGCCAGCTAGACTATCTAGATTATATACATAGAGCAGAAGACGCCGGAAGTGCTATTGTTGTAATATTTCTTGACAATCAAAAGGCATTTGACTTTGTACACACAACCTATGGCTACGGAAGCTTATGGTATTAGACATTCGATTCTAAAGTGGTGGTCTTCCTACTTAGAGGGTAGAAAGCAAGTAGCCAGAATTAGTAATTGTGCATCTGAGGCCACTTCAGTAACTAGTACAACGATTCAAAGAATCGCGATGGGTCTGATTTTATTCTAACTACTTCAACCATCTCCTTAAAGGAACTAGGATTGGTAAGCTATTCCTCTTCACTGTTGATGTTTAAATTGTGTATTGTTCCGGCCCTGCGCAATGTAGTCTTACTTCATCTCGTATTAGCCTAGTTATCCGTAGTATAGCTCTGCAGTGACACATGGAATTTGCACTTTTCCAACGACAAGTGTAATCCATTGTACCACGGATTTGACCCTTCTATGATAATTCTAACATTAACCGACACTTCTTGTGTGTGGCGCAGTCCGGGTCCTTTATCTTAGATATTCTGTCTTATTCAATTATTTCGAGCAAAGCTTTTGAGCAGGCTTCTTCAAAAAAGATAGCCTGCAAAAGCCCAACTCTTTTATTGGATGATTTCAGGCGTCACGCTTTTAAGATGTGTGTTAAGCCGAGGCTTCAATACTGTAGAACAGTGCAAGGAAATCTGAGAAAATTGGACATCATAGTACTGGAAAACATGTAACCATCGTTCCCAAAGTGATGCATGAACATGCATAACATTATAAATTACCGTAAGCGGTGCAAAGCACCAAAACATCCGCGGCTATGGTTGCGCAGACTCAACCTAAATGTATGCCCCTCTATCGTTTATTTTTAGGATTATTATTTGCAGGCCAGCGACAGCTCGAGTTTCAAAATACGGAAGAATGAAATCAGGGCGTCAGGACATATTAACCGCTGCTCACGCGCCGTGGCAGCATATTATGGCTACACTATATCCTATACGGGTTGTGATGGGGCTGAGAGTTGGGATTAATGGAATCTTAAAGCACTGAGTTCCCTTTATCATTCTAAATAATCCCATTGCACTCAGATGAATCAAGACCAGGAATCTGTTCAGGTTTAAGAATTCCTTTCGGTAAACTTTCTTCAGACCCAAACGTTTACATAACACTGATTGTGTGGGGTAAGCGTCAACTCGGGCTGGGATTGATTTCGAAGGTGTATGAACGGTCAAAATCGATAATTAACTGCGGCTAAAGATGACAAGAAAGTGCACCTAAGGTACTTTAATACACAAGCCTCAGCAGCCTAAAGGAAATAGGTAAGGTTATGAAGGGAATTAAGTATTCATGTCAGTCGGCCAAGGTATTCGTATCGACGGTATGAATCGTTTATATACGCATAATTCCGGCTTCAGACGGTGGATGTAAACAGCCTTGGTAATAGACAAGATTTACTTTCGGTAGCCTTGAGAGAAGCGTTCAGGTGGTGAGTAGATGACTTTAAAGTCATGCTCAGATGTAGTATGGCCACGTTCGAGGAGGTGCGACATGATTGAGCTGTCTGAGAACCTCATTTCGCCTTTGTAAATCCACGCCGGGATGTGCTCGCCAATCCTCTGGGATAGACGTCTCGTTGTGCGACCCACTTATCGTGCACCACAGGAGCACGAGTACTGATAAAAGAGCATTGAACGCGTCAAAGATGGCGGACTATGTTTCAAGGGTCTTGCAAGCAATGGCTTGTTGAGGAAAACCATGCTCAAGCGGGCTGCGAAAAATGTTTCCTCAACAGCATCTTTCAGAAGTTGAGATAAGATATCAGCTGCAGTATCGCCCTTAAATGACAAATGCATGAACTGCTCTTTCTTTGGAGCAATGCTCCTAGATGGTTTTTGCTTTCGTTCTTTCAGATGCTTCGTGATAAATTTATCGGGTAACCATTTTCAAGAAGGGTGTCGCTGATTCTCTGTAGCTCTTCGTTAACGGTATCCGGAATGCAAATACTGCCCACCCTGAATACAAGAGATCTGACTAAACTCCTTTTGTGCTGTAAAGGCACTGCGCTGTGAGTTAGTGTACTGTCCATTCCACGTATGTTTTCTCTATACCTTTCTGCTACATGAGCCGTCCGAGTTGCGGAGGACTTCTACATCGAAGAAACGTAAACGGTTTTCATTTTCATGCTTACAGGTGAAGCGTAGATTCTCATGTGCATCATTAAAGGCTTTCAGGAACTGTTCTCTATACTTTTCGGATTCGCAAAGCTCGAAGGTGTCATCAACATACCATACGTACATTTCGGTTCCACAGTTGTGCGTCCTCATTGGGTCATGTTCTAATTTTGCCATAAAGATGTCAGCCAACAATTTTCCCAAAGGCGATTCCATGGCTTTGCGGCGGTCATGGTTTTAGGCGGACAGCCGCCGATCCTGCTGCCGACTGCTCTACAGATGACGGAAAGCACGCTGCCTAACAACTAGAGAAAGTAGAAAACGAAAGGGACAGATTTCCTCACGCTGACTCAGTTAGGTTCATATCCAATTCCCTAGAAAGTTACATGTTCAGACTCGCTATTGGCTACGTAGCCAGACGAGTACTTGCGGCTCTGGATCGCAGTGATATGGAGGAGCAGGGGCCGGACATTTCGGAGATAATCAAGATCGGTCAACAGGCGGCACCTGCCCGAACATTAGAGACCCCCTCCATCGATATCTGCTGCTTATCAGAGACCCGCCTGCAAGTCTCGAACTCTGTACTCACTCTGAGATCCCATTCAGGTGAAACTAGCAGCACTTTCTCATTGCGCCTAGCCGGTGACGATGCAGCTTCGAGCACCGGCCAAGCAGGTGTTGGTATTGCCCTGAGTCCCCGGGCTGAGGCTGCTCTGGTTGATTGGATTCCAATCAGTAGCCGGATGTGTTCAGTCCGATTGGCTGGCTCGTTCAAAGCTTCGAAGTCGCGTGGGACTAACAGGTGTCTATTCGGTATCGCTGCCTATGCACCGACAAACTGTAGCGATGACTCGGCAAAAGACGACTTCTATCGCCAACTGAACGAACTCTTTCGCCACAGAAGAAGCTCGGACACTGTATTGCTGGCCGGGGATCTGAACGCTCAAGTTGGAAAATTATCCACAGATGAGCTGCAGCTGGGCGGCCAACATGGTATAGGCTCGCGTAATGATAACGGTGAGCAGCTACTTCATTTGTGTGAGGATGCTTGCTTATTTCATGCGAGCACTAATTACCGACACAGCACCTGCCGGAGGGTGACTTGGCGCCCGCCAGCCTCGAACCAGCTATGGACGCAAATCGATCACATTGCGATAAGTTACCGATGGAGAGGCTGCGTCCAGAATTGTCGCTGGATTTGGAGCTCATGTGTTGACACCGATCATGCACTTGTAATTGCTGACCTGCGGATGGGTTTTGGCGGACGCACACGACGATGTTGTGAGCGCATTGACACCGGCAGACTGGCGAATCCAGCTGTTCTGAATGCCTATCAACGTACGCTGTCATGCGAGTTGGACAAACGCTCACTGGATGCAATTGAATCTCACTGGTCTCATATTTAACAGGCCTTACTAGCAGCAGGCAAATCCTCATGTGGTATGTCTAATCGCCAACATGGACATTGGGTCTCTTCGCAGTCTCTAAAACTTATAGATGCTCGCCGGCATATTCCGGCTGCAAGCGAACACAGTGAAACTCGCCAAGAGCTCCGGGCAAAACTCCGTGCCAACCTGAAGAGAGACCCCGAATCCTGGTGGTCTCATCGTGCAACAGAGTTGGAAATGGCCGCTGCCCTTGGTAACCATCGTGAGTTATTCCGTCTGATACGGGAAACGGGCAGCAGGAGACCTGGTGTTAGTGAAACTAAACGTGACGATAGTGGACAGCTTATCCACAACTTACCAAAACGCTTGGAACGTTGGGCTGAGCATTTGAAAGGCAATTTCATCGGTCGGAATGGTTAGATTTCACGCGGACCAGTGATCGCCCGCTCCCTGAGCTGTTCTTTTGGATCCACCCTCTCGCTCAGAAGTCGAACGTGAGATCAAACTGTTGAAGTTAAATAAACCCGCGGGACCTGATGATCTTCCTCCAGCCCTCTTCAAATTCGGGGGACCTGCTCTTGTGGATGATCTACACGAGTAACTAGGGAAACTGTGGGAGCAGGAAACTGTCCCAACCGATTGGAGCCGCTCTATCATAGTCACAATTTTCAAAGGAGGCTCTCGATCGGAGTGCGGCAGCCATGGAGGAATAAGTCTTATCTCAATCGCCTCCAAATTGCTTGCCTCCGTCATCCTTCACAGACTGATTGGCACTCGTGAAAGCCAGATTCGTGAAGAGCAAGCTGGATTTCGTCGAGCTCGTGGCTGCATTGATTACATCTTCAATTTGCGTCAGTTGTTGGAGCACCTTCACACATATTGGCGGCCCAACGTAGTCGTGTTCCTCGATATCAAAGGTGCATTCGATTCGGTGGATAGACGTGCACTTTGGGACTGTCTACTCAGGAAAGGTGTACCTGAGAAATATGTAAATATTATCCGAGCATTATATGCGCGTAGCTCGGGCAGAGTGAGGGCTTACCGAATGTTGTCGTCGCCCTGTAATATCTCCAGCGGCGTGAGACAAGGACGCCCACTGTCACCTTTCCTCTTCAACTTCGCTTTTGACGAAGTCATGGAAATCGCGTTCACAGGACACGAATTAGAAGGTGTGGAGCTACTCCCAGGAGAACGACTTCTTGACTTAGAGTATGCTGATGATAGTGCCGTGATCAGTGACAGCTCACAAACGTGCCAAGCGGCACTGGACAGATTACCACTAGCTGTCCGTCACTTCGGGCTTCGCTTCGCACCCTAGAAGTGCAAAGCTTTCCTCCAAGATTGGTCTGGACCACCTCCTACGCTGCCCGTTGGTGGGGGTCAACTAGAAGTCGTTCAAAACTTCAACTACCTGGGAAGTTGTATCAGCGCCCGTGGGATTGAAGATGAGATAACGAATCGTATAGCAAAAGCTCGGGGCGCTTTTGCTAACCTTCGCCACTTGCAGCGCCGGCGCGACATCACTCTTGCCTTGAAGGGTAGACTGTACAATGCAACAGAACGCTCGACCCTACTGTACGGTTGTGAAACCTGGCCGCTTAAAGCAGCGGACCTGAAGATGCTAGTTACGTTCGACCATCGGTGCCTTCGTAATTTAGCTCACATCTGGTGGGAACACCGCGTGAGCAACGAGCGTGTTCGACGCCTTGTTTATGGCACAGGAAAAGGTACTGAACCGCTCAGCACCGTTATTTCACGCATCAGGCTCCGATGGCTCGGCCACGTGTTACGCATGCCAACCCACCGACTCCCGCGACGTGTGTTGTTTGCGCGCCGGGGGTGTGGATGGAAGAAGAGGAGGGGTGGCCAAGCGATGACTTGGTCGAAAGGAATGAAGTCCCTCACTTCTGAACTAGCCTCAGTTGGAGCGTCTCGGCTCCCTGGTTGGGGTCCGAAAGACGATGAACACGTTTGGTTGGACACACTTGCTGATATGGCTAGGAGCCGACCTCAGTGGCGTTCGTGCTGTGAGTTTCTTTGTCCCACCCATCCCTCTTAGCCCCCTCTCCAACCACGATCTCATTTTTTAGGCTTACGTAATTTTGCATAGTAATTTTTTGGTGCACAGCAGCCGGCTGGTAGCTTACCGGAACAATGCCCATTCGTTACCGGTAGCTCAGCCAGCTTGTACCAGTTGCTTTTTCTCTCTGCTTTTTTCTATGTATTGGGGCACAGTAGCTGAGGTGTTCCCCACCTCTAGCTAACGTGTATGATGATGATGATGATGATGTCAACATACTACCCGAGATGTGGTGCGGGAGTGAAATCTACTGAAGCACGTAGTCATCTCAAAAGGTGGAAAGGCTCAAAATAACAAACGAAAGAAAACGCTATCATGATCGCTGTCAACACTATGGACGAAACGGAACACCAGCTTGAGTTCCTGGTTGTGTCAGCAAAGCTTATGCCTATCTTGAGCATTGATTCCATCCAGCGCCTTCGTTTTGTTTCATTTAACCATGATCGTTTTGTTTATTCTTTTCAGGCTGCTTCAGAAATTGTTGATTTGTATCCTGCTGTGTTCGTTGGGGTTATTAGGAAATGCGATGGATGCACTCATTTATCATTACACGAATCTGCTAGGCCAGTGGCACTGACAGCTAGGTAGGTGCCCATAGCATTTTGCGAAAGACTGTTAGAAGAAATGAAGCTCTTATCCAGTTTGGGCGTCGTAGTTTAGCTCGTTGAGCTGACAGCTTGGGTAAGTCGCATGGCAATCATCACAAAGAAATCCGGTGATTTGCTCGTGTGTATCGACCCTAAACCGCTCAGTGCTTCTTTCAGAAGAGTGTACTCTACCATACCGACAACAGACAACATGCTACCAGAGTTATCAAACTCAAAGATGTTCACAAAGGTCGACCACGCTTCAGCCTTCTGGCACGTAGCAATTGACGATGAGTCTAGCTAATTAACTACGTTTGGGACGCTATTTGGACGTTTTAGGGTGCATGGTTTGCCATTCGGTTTAAAGGTATCCAGTGAGATATTTCAAAAGCGGTTGCCGCAAGGATTGGACAATCTGTCCGGAATCTTTTGTGTAGCAGATGACGTGCTAATGTTTGGTGCTACTAGAGAGGAACATGATCGTCACCTTCACCAGTTTCGACAAAGCTGTAGTGAAATAAACATCAGATTAAAGCGTGACAAAGTCGAGCTACGCAAAAAGAAGTGATATTTCATGAGCACATGCTGAGTTCAACAGGGTTGACACGGGATCCAGAAAATATCAGAGCCATAAACGAGATGTGTCCCCCAACACATGCATAGGCGGTTAACAGACTAAACAGAATGGTCAGCTACTTGAGCCGTTTCCATGCACGACTGGCCGATGTGATAATACCGATTCAAGAGTTGACCCATAAGGGTGAAGATTGGCACTGGAGCTCCGAAAAAGAAAATGCCTTTAGGTAGATCAAGGAATTAACTACCAAAGTGCCTGTCCTTTCCTACTTTGATCCGTCGCTTTCACTCGCGAATCCGTGTGACAGTAGCCTATACGGCATTGGAGCTGTGCTTATGGAAAGCTGTAAGCCTGTCGACTTTCGCAGTCGCACGCACACAGAGGCCGAGTTTCGTTACGCATAAAGTAAAAGAGAAATGTTGGCGCTGGCTTACGTCGTAGAACGTTTCCACGATTATATGTTCGGCCGCAAACAACTCTCTTCACTGACCACAAACCACTTATATCCATTGCTAGTAAGCCACTCAATGTCGATCCACGCCGCCTGCAAAGGATGCCCATTCGTCTGCGGAAGTATGACTTGGATATAGTTTACCGACCAGGATCCCAGATGTACACTGCAGACAAGTTGTCAAGTGCGCACCTGTCAGACACACCGTAACTGAAAGAATACCCGGATTTTGTCCACGCACCACAGCTGCTCGCGATCACTAAGAAACGTTTGCAGCAGTCCCAACGGTGCACGGAGGCGGAAGAACAATGCAGGTTACTGAGGCAGACGATAATAGACGGCTGGCCAGAAAACAAGAAAAAATTTCGCGACGAAATCCTCACCCAAGACGGATTAACATTCAAGAGCAATCGGATAGTGGTTCCGAAAGCATCGCAACGTTCATTGCTGCAGGGGGTACCCTATGCACATTTGTGAATCAACAACTGCGTGGCAAGAGTACCTGAGCTGATGTTCTGGCCAGGAATGACTAGCCAAATACCTGATTACGTATCCAACTGTTTAACATTCAGGACACACGATGTATGCCAGCTGTAGGAGTCAGTGACGCTCCATGACGGCGTGGATAGGCCCTGGCTGCTGGTCGCATTGGACATTTTTTTCGCCACGGGAAGAGCTGTTTTATTGTGGTTGACTATTTCAGTGACTACTTCGAGACTGATGCCCTTACGTCAACCTTCGCGCAAGCCGCCGTGAACAAGTTACGGTGTCAATTCGCTCGACATGGAATCCCCGAGGTGGTGATTTCCGACAACCGGCCGCAATTCAGTAGTGTAAAATGTCGCGCTTTTAGCAAGAAGTGGGATTTTCGGCATCGGCTCATCAGCCCATACCACAGCCAATCAAATGGGAAGGGTGTGTCAGCAGTGAAGCGAAGAAAATACTTGCCAAAGCCAAGGCGACCCACGAGGAGCCCTACATACTGCTGTTGGAGCGAAGAAACACATCGTCTACCGATAACGGAGTAAGTCCTGTGCAGCGACTATTCAGTCGCAGAACAAGTACGCTGCTGTCTGCGCTAAAATGCTGCTACAGGTTGAGGTAGCACCGGACGCTTCTGTGCATAACAGACAACGGAAGAGAATGCTAAAACAAAAGTAGTATTATGATCGTGGGTCAAGATGCCTCCAACCATTCGCTGTAGGAGAAGTATGGGTGCAATCAATACCGGATTCGGGAGAACTTGGCTTGGGGAGATGATTGTGGGTGGGAGGAGTGAACGGAGCCACGAAGTCTGGATAGGGAGCGATATCATTAGACGGAATAGCGTGCAAATTGCTACGTACTGGACGGACTCCGCAAACCAACGATCGGCAGTCGCAATAAGAAAGGGTACCTGTAACAGCCCGTGACAGCAAGCGTAAGTGAGGCGGAAAACTGTACGGGACGTATTGCAACAACACGTTATAAAATAAAAAGGATAGGATGTGATGGGGTTGAGAGTAGGGGCTAATGGAATCACCTGACGCATTGTGGGCGATCAGGCGATCGATCGAGTAGGCAGTGAGATTTTAAAATCACCGTTAGTTGTACTTTACCTGATACGCGTGTTACAGCGGTGGTGTGCATAGCCGGTGTGTTTTCTTTATCTTGACGCAGCTGGCCGGGAGAAAAACTGCTTACCTTTGTACTCTGAAAAGTGGGTGTCAAAGAATCTTTTCAATTGTAACATTAGTTTCGTCTCGACTGTTTTCTCCTGAAACTTATTCCAGTATTTTACTACGCACTATCCGAAGCATAGAAGGGGAACCGCACGCTTCAAATCCGGTACCAACAGTTTGTACCCGTATCCGAG
>CALYDF020008085.1:0-11983 GCA_944474145.2 Dicrocoelium dendriticum | reverse complement strand
GAAGGAGCTTAGCGTGATGCATATCAGTGATTAATGTCGTCCATTCATTAACTCGTTCAAGAATTGTCTTAAGGTCATACTGATCCACAATGGAAATGTGTTCCCAACTATGCCTTTGTAGTATGCCGCCAATATGAAGGAGACGTAAAAAGTATGCAAGTGATAATCGATGCAGTTAAAAACGATAAGTACAGTTGAAACATCTGTGCTGACTTCAAACTCATTAGACACTAATAGGTATGCAAGAAGGCATCACAACATATTGCGGTTTATTGTACTTATAAAAAAGCAGAGACACACAACGGCACTACACGACTGAAAGGTGGCCAGATAGAAAGGAGTAGGCTGCAGGGAAAGTGAATATAAAGCGTACACCTTGGGGCAACCTGATCATGTTAATCTACCACCACTGTACATAAAAATTGATTTGATAACATCTTTGCCAAATCCCACAAGCGAGATTGTTTTAGGTTCCAGTACGGGAAACAAGTTTCTCCTAAGATCACTGATGCAAAGCTCAAAGAAGAGATAATTACTGAGCCTGATATTCAACGGATAATAGCAGACAGTGCTTTCCAATGCTAGTTGACTTCGTTTAATTTATATTCGTGGCGATCATTAAAGGCAGGGTTTTTGGGGTAGAACAAAGACGGAGAACTACGAGGACATAACATGAATGGTCATTGCGGACTATCGAACTGTTGGTGCTCTAATGTAAATCCAGCTGCTCTTTCTGCATAATCATTTGATGTTTTCCCTGAAAACTTGCGATCTGTTAGCCATGAGCAAGTGAGCATTTTCACCGAGACATTTCAGTCATGAAGCAGCTCTTCAGTGGTAATAATAACTTTTCTATCATGGCTGACATTTCATGGTTTCTGCAGTGTGAAGGCTCTGGAATACAAGCGATGATTTCGGCAAAGTCATAATTAGCCTGTGCCAAGCTGCATTCAGTATTTAATTGGCGTGTGTTTGCCACATATATGTACTCGGTATATATTGTTATTCAGTACTTTTACGTAAAATTTATACCACGTAGCCTTGACTTTACTGAAAATAATCATTTGCTTAGAACAATGTAGCCTAAAGTGGTAGATAACATCGGAATACATTTCTACGATCGGTGGAGTGTATACTATACGGAAGGGATATGGGCATTTATGTTATAGAAAATAAAGTTTCGTTGCACAAATTTATTAAAAAATATTCAGTGAGGAGGAGCTCTCTGTAGATTTCATTCTTTTGTAGAAAAGAATCTTAGAGGTTTACTTGTGTATATGTTAATTTTAGGAAACTGTACATTTAAGTCTTTAGGAAACCCATTAAATTATCACCGGGCTGAAAATGGGCGAAGTTCCATGAAACTTATTCATGCTCCGTTGCACCAATCGCAAAGATTCCGCTGCAGGGCTTGACCTCGGTGTTTCAAAATACAAGTAAAATTCGCGGCCAATCCGCATCGACTGTTTGTCTGCCATGTTGTGCATGGACGACGGAAGCCCTTCACTGGAAGACGTAAAGGAAATTTCTTTCGAATCCAGGGTATCTATGCTGTTGGACGTGGGTGTGCTTGCAAGAGTTTGCACCATCACGACATACTGTTTTCCTGGTTTCAACGATTTCAGCAATATAGAGGTCTCCCCCTGTAAAGGACAAGCTGTTCTATAGTACATTTCCAAACATGCAGCGGGTCAATATTTCAGTTTAAGCTTAGCCCCGGCTATTGAGTTAGAGTACTGAGAATAGCTCCACGGTAGATAAATTGTAGATATTCAACATTCGGCATCGCTTGAATACATATTGCTCATTTGTCCAGTGTATGCAAAGTTGAGTATACATAAAAATTATCCATTATTCATTCTAAGATAATGGGTTTTGCAGGGTTTGTAGAATATATCTGAATGGCGTAACTTGGATACAGGACAAAAGTTGTTTTGACCATAAATGCGTGGAATTAAAACGTAATTTGTAGCCCGCACCTGCTGCATCCCAGTGAAATTGGTGTCATTTCAGAATACTCCAGAAAAAAGTTATAAATACTCAAGCTATTTCAGATGGTAGATTAGGTGCTACGCTATGCTGTGCGTACCCAGACAACAGAGCTTTATGTTAATTATCAATTGTTGCTCTCTGCGACGTGCACTTGGCTGGTTGAAGGGTATACATGCTCCCTTACAAAGTTGTGCATATGCATTAGCCAGTTGCAATCCGCCAACATTCCATGCATGGATTGCATCATTTAAAGCCTTATAGCCCATGATTGGTGATTTACACGTAAAGTTGTCGGAATCCAAACCTAGAACACTGCATATTTTTCAGCATTCTTTACTATTCATGCCCATGATTGTAGATAAATTCGCAAGAGAATCTTTGCTTGCATTCGAGGTGGTTGTTAGTTGCTTGCAATAGAAGCAAGGTGGTTTTACCATATGTCACCACCTGCACGTTGTTCTTTCCTAGGGTTCATAGGTTAAGAAGCATTGTAAAGGATGAAGTTTTTGACATATACATTATTTTGCATTTACGCAGCAGGTAATGGTTAATCCTAAATACCAATTGTTTAACACGGACATTGCACTTATCTGTTAGCATATAATTTTAACGGAGAAAAGTATTACAATGTAAACTTCTTTATTATGGACGCCACTTCCTGAATTTCGTAACTCTTGCAAGTACCCTTGTTAATAGCATAACAGTATCTATGGGCGCGTCGATCAGCCAATGTTGTCTTCATAACTGTGCATCCAAGAGAACTTAGCTCCCGATTATTTGTCGTTAAACTGCGGATATTGCACTAATATTGGACAGCGTAACCCAAGTAGACAATGTTAATCCAACTTTTGACAAAATCGACTAAATATTTTTGAAAATATGGCACTGAAGTTGGAATGCAACATTTAATATCAAACACTGAAACCGATTGTTTTTCTCAACAGACAGAAATGGCATTTCCTTGGAATCTAAGCTATATTCATCAGTTTGTAATTTTTACTGCAGATAATTAGGAGATTTTTAATGCAATGCAAACCTTTGACTATAAATATAAGCACTGGTATGCAATAGTAATTTAGTTTAGATTAAAATGATGGAATATATACTGAGGTTGATGAATGCATTATGCCTGCAAGAAGTCTGCAAAAACACATGAAGTAAAATGCCTTAAGACACTTACACATATATTTGGAATGTTCCTGAATATTGGCTACCGGGTTAGAATGCTTGCAATGTTGACACATGTAGTCAAATATGTGTCCATTTGTGAAGGAAAATCGTCAACTTATTTTGACGTTAGAAAATTTGGATTTAAACTGTAAATCGCAACTTCCGCTACAATACGGCATCCTTTTCTCCAATGTGGTAAGTTTTCAAATACCACTTGTTCAATGGTACATAAACGTATGCGCACAGTATAGGTTTACCGCTGACCAGGTTTGAATAGATTACTGATAAACAAGTGTATTTTCCTGCAGTCGGCTGCACAAAATTTTACATAGTGTAGAATCTAAACAAGGAAATGCCCGAACATTTGAAAGCACATTTTACTGCCTTCCGGATATCTTTTAAGATATTTTTTTAAACATACAACTTAGCAAAATCAAGAAAACCCCATGCGTCGAATGTTGGTAATTGACTGAACCTAGGATTAGTTAATAGAACCGGCACTATTACCAAACGTCCATTCGTCGGATTCCTGGTGGTAGCCACTAATTGTATCTACTATTGAACAAGTTAAGCTAAATCCTAAATTTCCAGTGTGTGTCAAAGGTAGTTCATTATTTGTATGTCGCATGTTTAGATAAATAAATAACATTGTGTATAACGAAACGCTTGTCTTTTTGAGACTAGCACCATATTGGATGACGTTATACTGGGCACTAGTTGCCTCGGTGGCAGTTGAAAATTCGTTATGCTTTGCTTCTTAGAAATGATCTGTAATCACTATAAAGCTCAAAAGAATTAAGATGCGCCATTAAGGTACACCGCATGATCAAATTATGGATCTGCGAAGGTTTTCCTTTATATAATCTGGTGGCAATTAAATCGTTCATTCAGCTTGTACCTGCGTTCCGTTAACGAAAGAAATCTCAAGCCGCTTAACCATTTGAGGATTCGAATATTTAACCCGACAATATAGACCTAAAAACAATCAAGCATTTCATTATTTCTGACCCGAATCACCTTCGTAGAAAATTATCTTAGACTAGATATAACCGAAATTGGAGCAATTCATCACATTGTTACATATGATACATGAGCATTTCTGAACATGGTAAACAGAAACCATCAGCTTTGTTTTTCTTTTCAGGTTATGGCAAAGCCGCGTATAAGAAATAATGCACCTAATCCTGTTTCAACCTTTTGCCAAAGAGCATTGAAACTTACATTCCGCAACACTTTAGTCTCAGTAAAAATAGGATTGATGCGAGGACGAAGTCCCGGTGACTTCTTCCACAAAGTAGAGTTGATTGCTTGGTCTTGATTGGGACCCCAAACGACTCTGAAACAGTGATACGTAGTCATAAGTCACCTGACTGAAAAGAGAAACAAACAAAAAGGGGCATAATTTCGCCGACTTCCCTTTCGCCTTCCACTTACACATAACTATTAGTAAAAGGAAAGTTATGGAAAGAAAGTTTGCGGCAAATGGATAGCATTGAACTAATATTGAAAATGGAACAACCCGAACTGAATATTAAAACTAACGCAGTCTGAACCCTTTATAGCCTTTGCATCATATTATCTAACGTAGCCCCTGATTACGCTTAAATTCACTTTGAATAACTTGTCTCTGGTTCACAGCTACGTATGCATTCTCTATCATTGGGCGCAGGTTAGATGCAAAATTTATGTTTTATGTAGTCAAACTGAACGTTATGTTGTACTGTGTTCAGATACGGAACAAGCTTAAGCCCCGTGATCTAGTTGTTTGGGTTTTAGTGAAAATACTAATATTTGGTTTTTAAGAGAGCGTCAGTAACACGGCAATCAACAGCTTACAGCAAAACTACAAACTTGACTTAACCGCTCTAAACGCAATTTATGCGACAGTCCGCTGATTAATTGCTTAGGCGTAAAATTTACGGAAAGGTTAGCAGCGAAATGTAAGTAATGTAATGAAATGCATTGTAATGTAATAATGTAAAATTAATGTAATGTAAGTGTATCTTTTTTTGCTGTTATCTCGTTCACAGACGCGTGGAAAGTTCAAGATTAAAAACCACTTGCGACTACTGATGTTGGCATGCATTCGCCTTATGTAGTAGCCGCTTGACGTAAACAGTGGAACGCAGTCAAAGAGCACTTAATCGCGACAAATAGTTAACCTTACATCCCGATGTAAAATCGCGATATATGCGAATACTATTTGATAATAAAATTGTGCTCCATGTTATCGGTTTGGTAACAACGAAGACGTGATCTTTACTTCGGAAACTGATATTATTTGCTAAAATCGGATGTAATGGGATAAAAAGTGAAGAAATAGTGTACACAAATGCCGTTACAACATGCATAAACGCGGTCCACGTCAAATAGATAAGTGTTGAATTGATGGATTGTCCTTTAACTCTTGCGATTGTCCCGGCGTGTCTCACAATTTTGATGCGTCTAATTTCACGCAGTTTTATAACATAAATTTGGTGAATATTATTTTGCTTTTCTTAGTCAAATCGGAACTGCAAGAAACAATCAGTAGACCCATAGTTAGAAGATTAGTATCCACACACAGTGTTTCTTTTAGATACTGCAATTTCACCGGCGCGTTTGCAGAAATCCACACAAACTTATGCCTTTCCTTTGGTATGCGTACCATGAATTAGGTATTATTGCTTCAGAGTGCTATTGACAATTATTAACAAAACCTACAAAATCAAACATTTGGTAAAATTGTTGCAGCATAATTAGCATCTGGCATCCTAGCATTCGTCAAACTAGCATGAAATCAGCTACGACTACAAAGCCGATTACTCCCACATAGTCTTAAATTCACCGTCCAATGCTTCCAAACTAGTAGTATCTAGTTAACCACGGTCACATTTTCTTAGTACCTGACCTGAGTAGCATGGTTCCCAGGGTCGGTTATTAGTCAGACAGTGTATGTACGGCTCACAGGATAAACAAATGTTATACATTAGCATGACGCAAAACATTGCTCCATGAAAATATGTCTTAAAGGCCCACTAGGTCGGGAGTTAATGTTACATGCGGCTCGTTATCCCGACCTAGTTTTAAACTAAATGACATAAAACATTAAAACATCGGTAGGCAAATCAAAGTAAAATTATCACCAGACTTGATGAAAGTAAGGAACAACATACATTTTAATTCATTTTGCTGCCAATCGTAATCTTCACTGACATATTGGTGCAAATATGCGAAAGAGAGATATATATTGGACATAAATGTGCTTATTACAACTGCTCCATCCGAAGCAGTTGCTGCAGCATATTTGCGACTCCATACACCAAATAATGCTGTCTTTTTGAAAGCACTGGCTAAGCTACGCATGTAACTTTTAGTGTAGGTTTGTAGAACTTAACATCAAAATTAGGAAAATGGAGGATCAACTAGAGCTTCTGAACCTAATGGATCTCCTTTTGGCCAGAGAACATTTAACTCAGTGATTCCTGCAGAAACTTCAGCTAAATTCCATCTTAGCTGATCCATCATCACAGAAAGGTTGATTATCTACCCACATTAGATTTGTGACACTCCTCAGCTCAATACCGATTTTGCAGCTTGACCAAAACCCCGACATTTTGACACAAAAATCCACTCGGATTCTGAACTTTGCACCTAGATTTCCAATGTGTTTACAGCACTTACACTAAAGTACGAATAAAACAGTGCCATTGCAAGACTTTAACCTGTTTGGATACCTTCAAGAATCATCGGCATTCGAAACGTCGCAACGTTTGATGCATTCGCTTCGCTTTGTGCATATGTGAATTTGAGCGTTGTGGCGTATGCTTCGTTAGAAATCTTCGGACGTCTAGACCCCTTCATTTTAGCACCACTGTGTCACGGATTCATTACGACATTCCGAACATCAAATTTGATTTCCATACGACACTTTAGAGTGCCGTGTTCCCTTGTCAGCTTTGGCTTAAAATTTTAGTGTTTAAAGAAATAGATCGTAGCGCGAATGAAATCGTTTTGGTGTAACAGGCAAAACAACGAAATTCCATATCTAGCCAATTAGTCTTGCTCATAATGATTCAATCCGTAACGTGCCATATTTTCTAACAAAAAGAGCTTTGCACGCATTAACGGATATCAGCTTGCAGTTTTTGTATCAAACTACAACCCCATTACCTGTATTTTCTCGGTGAATCCAATTGGATAGCTGTTTCCTCCTTGGAAGTATTTCGGGAAAAATGCAGACTGTTTTGGCCAGATTCACCACTCATTTCAGTATCCAGGTATCCGGGGTCCCAACTGATTTTATAAAGAAGCGGCTGAATGTGAATCATCTGATAACGAACATTCCGTATTTCCGACACTTGCGCTTTAGTAGTTGAAAAGAAAGAGGATAATTATGGGTAACTCATTACACTTTAAGTTGGGCCTGACAGAGTCTACCTCAATATACTTATGGATAGCTTTTATTAATTACGCAATATTTTTATTTTCAAAAGTAAAATTTTCATGATTGTGAGCACATAAATGTGAAGAAATATGTTTTGCCGACATGACCCATCTGTAACCATGAGCCTTTTTAGAGTTACTGTGAGTTGTTCAGTTTGTTGGTGTTCATGGTAATACGTTTCACATAACTAGTGTGATTTTAGTTACCAAGTTGCAACCCTTTTTTATCTACAATCTAACCATACTTCGGAAAGTCAGATGCGAATCTCAAATCAAATTGTTAAATGGTTTCACAAAACACCTAGCTGTATTCAACAAATGAAGATTAACAGTTAGTGCGGATGATCAAATTATTCTCTAGATATATGGAAGTGCATTGTAGTCAAAGATAGTTATAGGAATACTAGAAAATCAAGTCTGACTCGATAAGGTTTGCCATGGGTACTACGGAAACAGAAATTGTATCCAACAGATTCCTACTTTCCAAGTAACAGATGAGAAGTTGTCGCGCGTTATCTCCTTGCTCCACACTACCTAACATTACCAATCAGGGTTCTCATAAACGTAGACTTGTGATTTGTAATACAACGAATACACTTGGTTACTCTTTTACTTTGACTCTTCGAGAATACAGGTGAAATGTTTGTGTATGGAATTTTCACTGAATTACTCAGCATAAATTGCAGCTATACATTTGGTACTCCAGGGTCTTACATGTGTACCCTATTCCATCATCGTTATTTTTGTACCATAGCCTATAGAATTCTACATATCAGTTCTTTTCCTACTCTACCACAGTATCCTGAGCTACTCGTCAGTCAGCAGTATTTTCATCGCTCTTGCGAAACCTAGTGAACTGCTGCAATATTCGCTTCCATTCGAAAATCAGCTAAGATGATGTAATATAAAGATATTGATGTTATTTGCAGATATTTCTGCTTGTATTGAACGTATTAGTTTAGGAATCTGAGTGTCTAGGTTGTGATTTATAATTCACTCTGTAAAGCGCTGGTGTGCAATTTGTATTTATGGAAAACAAACTTTCATATTCCTTTCCACACTGTTTAGTTGAATGCAATGGTTCAGTACAGGTTGAAGATTTGACATTGAGTTTTAACTAGGTATCAGGTTAATTGCAACTAGCCAAAATTCATATTAGTCTGCAGAATGCACAACAATGCACTTGAAGCCGGCGACACAAAATTCCTGAGACGACAAGCACAAGAAACTGAATTTTAGGTTGTCTTTACCTGGTGCGACTTTAGTGAGACAAATGATTTTCAAAATTATGCAATGGGATGCCATTTGCTGGGAATTATAACCGGTTATACAAATTGCATGCGTTATTCAAGGACAGTAAGAAATCTTTTACGAAATTTTGCAAGCATTCTTTGAAGGTTTAAGTCGGCGGACGAGACAAAGGCTACCCTAAAACAGGTCTTTTGATCCGACTATGCTGTTTGTGAGAAGTTCGGCATCCAACTGTACTACTCGATCTGGGTAGCAAAAGAAAAATATGGAAAGTCTATTTCCACGGTGAAAATACGTATCACACTAGGTGGTTGAACCATCAAAGAAATTGGTAGTGAATCCTAATAATTTGTAGAATAAAGCAACTAAGATCCGACGTGAGGTGAAATACGGAAAGCGATATGGGTTCATCGAGAACCAGAAATCGCACGCATGCATTTTTGATTACTTCTTATGCAAAAAGTTATTTATGCTGTTACCGTGAGTGTTTACACATGTTAAATTGACACCTAAGATATACGTGAAGACTGATACAGTTCCTTTCACTAATGTGTGGGGAAGTGCAAGCGAAATGTGATGAGGCAACTAAGAATTCAAGGAAGTACCTGAGTGATGAAAGACTGGCGTAAAACTATGAGCAACAATACTTTTTTAATAAGAGAGGGACAGGTTGGAATCAAACACATACACCGTCGTGAATGCCAATTTTCATATGCTTGCAATATGCATAGGCTCACACTTATCCCCGAGTAACCGGTGTTGTTTGATAACTCATCGAGAGAAAGTATTCTGCAAGATTTTGAAGGATTTATTTGATGCCAAAGGGGAAGAGACAGATGCACCTCATCACTGAAATAGGCTTCGCAATTTCAGGATGCAACACATCTCTTTTCATCAAAGTCACTGGCAGATTCATATGCATATTTCTCTCAAATTTCACCGTACCTTCATTTGTCTATATTTGCAGGTACGAATGCTAATCCTAATAAGAACCAGATACTGCAAAATCGTTATTGTAAAATTTTATAAAATTATTATGCAAATTATCAGGCTCTTTTGATCAGATAAATTTGTATCAGGTACGTCCTCTTATCAGCAATTTCTTAGACCATACTTACGCAAATATAAACCTTATACTTGCGTCATTATTAATGGATGAAGACTGGTTTTATTTCTACTCTCTTCAATCAATCCAGCCCTACGGTTAAAAATGCCAAATTTTCGAGCACTTTGTAACTTTAAACTTATGGTTTATTTGTCGCAGAAAACTAACAAGTCTACTAGCTTCTATAAGGCCGGGACATCCGATCGGCAAAGATAAACGATAACCGGCTGTTATTTCTTTCTGAATGTTTCAGCCAAATGTTCTATCTGACACAGTGTCATGTATTGGGCACATTTGAGAGAAACTGACCGGTATAAGAGGGCGGATATTTCTTCGTGGTCGGCATCATATCATCCATTCCTCTTATGTCTTCCCAGGGATGTGAATGATTCCTTATTGCCTGTTTGCTGGCTGGTTTATCCTTGTGCCTTGAATAGGAACTTTGCTGGGTACGGAAGTACAGCGTGGCCGGCAACGACTGGAGAAGTCTTGAGCCCCAGGCACTGCTGGCTGTAATCTAGAATCAATACAGCACAAAACATACAAGGCATCTTACTAGAAAAGCTCATTTGCCTATTCATGTCAGTAGATATTTTTCTAACTAATAACTCATGTCATGTAGAAATTAGCAGATACGTTCACGAGAATAAATAAGACAAACTGTTTGCCACCGAGTGTATTTCGTTTATCCTGAGTGCCTAGATCAAATCACGGTTGCAAGTCACTCCTTTGACAGCAAAAATATTGCGCACCGAAAGTCGACATTTGCTCTTTGGTGGAACCGCTGCGATGTGTAACCTCCTGAAACCTTATCTACTCTTAAAGAATAGGACGAGATGAACGTTAATATTTAACATCTTTGTTTCTGATAACCAAAGCATATATGTGTTAAAGCATTTAATTGCTGTCAACAATTTGTGAAAGACACTACGCAGGCGAGAAGCATCCGCAAGCATTTCGTATCATTTCCTCCGTGACTATAACGGGAGCTAGAATTTTAGACGATTGTCGAAGGATGGATAACAGTATGCAAGTAGTCGAAATGGAAACCTGATATCCTGCTCGAATGGTCAGGAAAACTTGATGCTGAGTGATCATTGCCGCTGAACATAAAATCCTCTTGTGATCCCGTAGGGCAAAATATCCTTGGTGAAACGCCGTTGACAGGAATCGTTACTAAGCAGCAGTACTTTGAATGGTGTTGAACTCAATCTAATGACCACAGGTGACAAATAGCTTACTGATAGATGCCGGTGGCCTTTGTTCAGAAGTAATCAGCTTCTCACGTCTTCTGCGCATTGTCGCATTTGACACATCTCATCACCTCTTTCTTCGTTGTGGAACTCGGAATTCTGTAAGTTGCTCGGTCGTTACATACGTATTAGTGACAAAATGAAAGGCGGGGTCGATAGGTCTAGATGCCTCATTGGGCAGGCATCCGTTTTTGATTCAGTTGCTGGTGGTACTTTCGACTGAACAGCAAATTTCCTGTTCGGTAGAGTTTAGACTCTTTTTGGCCCGCAGTGTAACATGACTACCGCTTAATGACAATCTTGACAATATATTGTTTTTACTCACATTGACATTTAATTTACAAAACAGCTGATTTGGCAGTGTTCATCACTGAATCACTGAAGGTGCTCTGTTGCAAATCGTACACTAGTGAGCTGGTGAGATGAAATAACATCAAAACGTATCCTACGAGTGCAGTGTTTTTGAGCGGCTTTCTTGATCCAAATACCAAGGTTCATTTCAATAAGAATTACAGCCAACATTAAGATTACCTATCTAGCCTTAGGAGCTACTCAGCAATAGTAGTCTGAACACTTTACGCCCTGATGTCAGGATGAGGAAGGAGGTTCCCGCTACTTATTGTCACGGTTACCTTCTGATTAGAAGGATAGCAATTTATGAGCATATATCTGCCAAGCAGTAGCTTACACGTTCTTTTATCAATGACGGTGTTGTTGCCAACCTCTGAAAGTTAACTGCAATGATTTTAGTTCAATCCGGCTTATTGTAGGTGCAAGGCTATACATT